>JAAAYG020053824.1:0-10820 GCA_009936455.2 Tomocerus minor
ATTGCAAATCATTATAATCATGTGCAAATTAGCTTTTCTCTTGTTAGTTGCCTTAGCCGTCCAAGTTAATTCCCATGGACGACTCATGAAGCCACCAAATCGATCGTAAAATTCAAACTCTTATACGTTTTTTTAATCAATCAATGACTTCCTTCAAATTCTGACTATTACAACGTATAATGTCTTGAATTTAATATATTTAATTGCATTTCCTATTTTGTGCAGTTCCATTTGGAGAGTACCAGAATTTGCAAGTCAGAATCCACCACCCAATTACACAGACAACCAATTATCCTGTGGTGGTACACACCAAGCTGAAGTTGTAGGAGGAAATTGCGGAGGTAATTTTTCAAGATTTAAAACCGACTCAAAGAAATTGTTTTTTATCAAAAATAATTTGTATTCAAACACTGAGACATTCAATTTTCAAACTATTAATTTTAATCTTAAAATTTAGTTTGTGGCGATCCTTACAGTCAAAGTCAACCCAGAGATAATGAAATCGGAGGACTGTATTACCGAGGAATTATTACCGGACGATACACTTCAGGAGGCGTATGTTAATTACAGTGACCATAAAAAAATTTCAAAAGTTTTGCCAGCATTTTAATTCAAGACTGCTCTTCATTCGTTCTTTAGGTCATTGATGTTGAAGTAGAACTCACTCAAGGACATTTGGGTTACATGGAATGGAGACTTTGCACCTCTCCTTTCTCCGGAGAAAGTCAATCCTGCTTTAACAGATATGTACTTCAAAAAGCTGACGGAAGTGGAACTAGGCTTCCTGCCGAAGGTTCTGGGTGGTACCGCACTCAATTACGTCTCCCAGCTGGAGTCACATGCTCACATTGTGTCATTCAATGGAACTATCGCTCAGGTATTTTAAATTGTTGACTTTCCAAGGAAAATTAGACATAAAATGTGGGAATGTGAATTTTGACAAATACGTTTGACGATTTTAGGAAACAATTGGGGACAATGTGATGACGGATCATTCGCTACTGGTTGTGGCCCTCAAGAAACATTCCGTGGTTGCTCAGATGTATCCATTAATTAAACGATCATATCTCAATTGCTCAAATCAAAAATACTCTATTGTTATCACATGAAATCGAATAAATAATACTGCCGTTTAAAGTTTTTTAAAGGACAAAATCTGGTATTACTTACTGGGCCCTGAACCATTAAAAAGGCATTTAAAATGCAGTAGCCATAAATTATACAAAGAAACGAATAATGCATATATTTATGAACTATAATTGCACAATTTCAAAAAAAACTAACCATACGGACTGCAAGCACAAGTGCAATTATTAGGATAGTGAGTTTGGAATGCATGTCCTTCATAACGGCAAACCAGTAAATAAGTGGATGACTTGGGGAGTTGAGGATCAAGACTTTAATAAATATTTTTTTGAGAACCTTGTTTGTACAGGGTACGCAATTAACGGTTACGAGTTTACGACTTTACATGCCGCATGCAAATTCGTATGCATCGCCTTCTGCTATGCATCGTATCGTATGAATGTGACATCAATTTATATGTCACCTTCCAAACATTCTCATTTTATTTTTGTAAATCTACAACCCAAATCGATAAGCTAAAACTAAAAGTACATTTTAAAACTTCTTAGCATGTGTTAATTATGAATATATGGATCTTTCAATTTAGCATATCCAATATTCATGTAGCTTGCAGTTTCAGGAATATTTTGATAAAACGTTGTAAAGACGTGCATTGGAGTGTGAGAGCAATTACTTGTTGCGATTGATACCCCATATGCAAACTATTTGCCTCTATATTCGCAAAAGTGGGGAATACCGGTGTTCGTCACACCCTTTATCAACGCAACAACGCAAAGTCTCAATTTACACACTGAAATGTACGTATAGGTAAATAGTTGTATACATTTGGATAGTAAGGACGCACTTCAGTAAAGGAATTAAGGCCCAGACAAACTGAACTGAGATTTTTATATGTTGTAGTACTATGGTCACTGACCAAAATTAGAATGACCCAAAATCAACTCTGGGCACTCCTTCCCCCAAATAAATCTTACTTTGGGGCCATGAAGCCATTGGGGTCAAGTGTCACCACTTCTTAACTCAGTTTTATAAGAGCTTTTCAATGATATGTCACACAATATCATGTACGAAGAAATGTAAAAGTAAGATTTATTATTGACATTTTATGGGGTAATAACTTTTGACCTTAAGGACACTGATGTCAAGTGTGACCATTTTTAAAGTCAATTTTATAAGAGCTTTCGAATGGTGTGTCACATGTTGCCCTTTTCTTGATGGTTTTGGAAATACGACAGCTTATCTTTTACCCCCATATCTGGGGGAAGGAGTGCCCAGAATTGATTTTGGGCCATACTAATTTTGGTCAGTGACCATAGTACTACAACATATACAAATCTCAGTTCATTTTGTCGGGGCCTAAATTCCTATACTGAAGTGCGTCCTTATTTAAATATTTAATTCAACTTGTTCCAAAAAATTTCATGAAGTAACCTCTATTATTTAACTGAGACCATATAGAAACCGTTTTAAGATGCTTGTTTCAAAATCATTTGAAATTAAAAATTTAGATATTTCATTATTTTGATAATTTTTAACTTAATTTTTAAATTCCATTTTGTTTTCCAATTCTTATATATATATATATATAATATGACTGGATATCAATAATGGTATCAATTGTCAGTGTATTTTAGAAAAGTAATGCCCAATTTGAAAATCACTATCTTCCAATCGGCTTTTATTGATTTTGAAAATAGACAGCAATTAATTGTTCTCAAAAAATCAAAATAAATCTCCTGAAAATGTTATAAGAAATGATTGGCTCTTAATTGAAAATTATATATGGTGTAATGAAATTACAATAGTTGACCATCGATTATTAGTACAAATTTTTATTCTACAATGACTTTGACAATGTTATTGTGTCCTCTACCAATATAAGTTTTGACTCGGACCCCTTTGCCGTAGCCAATTGCTTTATTTTTACCAATAAAGGGATTAGACGTTAGGAGTTTAAATGATTTCATTCCGTCGACACTTTTGTAGGATACAAAGCAATCGGTGACTCCCGACATAAACCAAGTACTTTCAGCTCCATAAACAATTGATGAATAAGCATTGAGGGAGTTTTCAGGTAGTAGTTTGCTACTCCATCCTCCAGTTTTGCAAATGTTGGCCTCCAACTTGAATTTGTTCAATGTGTTGTTGATAATTGCTACATCCGTTGAGCGCGTTGCTCTGCTAGTTCCAATAAGTTTACTGTTCAGCTTTTGGACAGATTCCTTTGAGAATGGAGCCTCATAATCCTTCGCCTGTTGCAAAAGTTGGGATTCGATGGCAGTCAACTGGAAACACAAAATTTGGATTTACACAATAGTATAAATTCATTAAAAATCATGTATAAATCTAGGGTTTGTCAAAACCACACTGTAAGAATTTTAAAAGGGTTATTTATACATATGAAAATAAAAGTTTAGAGTAAAGCTGACCGAATTAACTGCATATATAACTCCAGAAAGAACCAATAGAATTGAGTGTTGAAAATTCATGTTAATTGTTTTGATACAAAAGGAGTGAATACAATTAGTTACGTTTAAAAACAAGATTGCTTCAGTTGTAGGAAAGTAGATTGACACTTATATAGTGAGGATAGTAAGGAATAAATGCTAAAAAGTAACTAATTGGGCGTGTCCAAATAAATATGCAGCCCACTATGGATTGGTGAAGTATTTCCTCCAGATTTATATCAAAGTGACCAAAAAGAACCTAGCCCTTTACTACCAAGTATTACTTATCTGAAATACGTTTTCTCAATTTCTTATATTGCATTGGCAGTATGGTAACACCATTTGCTTATCCACCCAAACTGTTCCATAGTTTTCATCTACATATAATATTGTGCTATATATAAAATATAATATTTAAATATAACATAAACGGAGTTTTGTGCTGATAACTAAAAGTTTTTGGCATCATGCATATAGTCCGAAAAACAAATATATTATTTTGTACTAAATAGAAATGGAATTTTTTTTTCGACTTTACGTGTGCAGCCTAATAGCTATTGTAGCAGGGTATTATAAATAATGTTATAGTCCATTACCACAAATACTTTCCTAAAATTCAGAATTTAATAGAGTCCACAGTACATTGGCATTGATATTACTTGCAAGATAATGTTGTTTAGGCTAATTAGCGAAATTCCATTTACTTAATTTATAGTTATAATAGAAGTATCCACCTATATTATGGCTTTGGTTAAATATACACGGTATTGGTTGGTAATCCTTCTTAAATCTCTAAGCCAAATATTGCATGCTCACAGTTGACCTAGGGTTGTGTTAATTATGATTTTATATCTGTGGTCATGGCCGTATTGAGGGGGTAGCATACGGGGCAAATGCCCCCCCCCCGAAATCCGAGAAAAAAAGAAAATTTTTGAAAAAATACGCCAAATTTTCCGCGCTTCGCGCGAAATGAGAATCATCAATTTGTGGGCTAAAACCGTAAATTGTAAATTGGGGTATTGTAATAAAATGTGTTTGGCTTTGCCCTCCCCGAAACTGAGTTCTAAATACGACCATGTCTGTGGAACCTACTGTAGATATGTCAATAGGTATCCCTCGCCCTTGCCGTATATGTAAATCGTGAACACAATTTTTTTCGGATTTCTTTATCTTCATAGAGGGTGGGGTTTTGCAAAATACTAATGCAATGCTGGGATGGGTTTTGTTTCTGTCTCAATTGAAACGCTCGCTTGAGAATGCCTGCACCATCCATCGTATATTTTGGATTGTATACATAAATACGGTTGGTTGTTAGCCTATTTTATCAGAATGGTAGCGTCTGTCTATCACCTATCCTTCTATCTGTTGACTCCAATCCATAACTCAGGAACGGCTTGAGATAATTCGTTAAAACTTGGCACATGTGTATTTGGGGTCAAGACAAAGGTCATGTGCAATAATTGACCACATAATAACAGCCCTTCCACTTGGGGACACAGTTCTTTCCCGTCCATTACTATAACATAGTGACACCAATCCCTGAGGCATGCATTGTTGCAGACGCCAGATAAACTACTCATCTCCCAGTCCGGGAGTCCCAGAACAACTGTCAGTAGTCAGTTTCAATCAGTAGTCAGTCAGTAGCCCAGCCCTCACTCACGACGCCTACTTATTTACACCCGTCCGTTTACAACAGCTTGTTATAATTGTTTCATTCATTGCATTATTTCAATAACAGTTTATTTTTATTTTGTGGTAAGTAACTGATGTTGTTTATCGAGGAAAATGCAACCCATATTATTAAAAATTAGAAATGCTTTCATCCTTTAATTTCTGTCATAAATAATAAATAATCATTCAATAGTAATCTCTAATCTTCTGTTAGCAATCCTAACAAAGTTCAAGTGACATGATGAAATAATATTCATTCACAGCATTTAAAGGATACATGTAACATTAAATTTAATCTCCTCACATTTAATATATGTGCATATACGTATATTCATATTATTAATATTTTACAACCCTACTCTAAAATCCAATTCAATCCATATAAAAAAGTTTCACTTGTCATTTTTGACACTTATAATATAATATAAACAAAATTACCACATTTTGCACACGGAATTATTGAAAAAGTATGATAACATATTCACATATATCTTGACATGCAATCAAATACAATTGTATTGTAAATATGTAATGAGAACTAAATATTCTGTATTAATGAGCACATTATAATCATTAGTTAGGAAATCCATTAAGTTAATTGATATGATTTTATTAATCTTTTATCATTTTATGAAATTTTATGCATTATAAGAAATGATAATTGTTACAATTATACGAGATAATCCTACCGCTTACAGATTTCACAGGGTGTTAACATTCTATTAACAATGAGACTGTTGTCGACTGACAGTAACAAGTAAACACTTTTGTAAACCCCTAAACGTTGTGCTCACTTCATTTTGCAATTGAACAAGAGTTTATAATGAAAAACAATTTAATCAATCAAATATACTTAAAAGATAAAGTGTCATTAAAACAGACACCACAGGTCGGATATAAAAGGCTCCTGCTCTTAAAAAAAAACAGTTACAATACATCTTTTTGTCCTGTAGCATAATTCGAATACAAACCAATATAACCATGCACAAATTAGCTTTTCTCCTGTTAGTTGCTTTAACCGTCCAGGTTAATTCCCATGGAAGATTCATGAAGCCACCAAATCGATCGTAAATACCAAATTCTTATACGTTTTTTAATCTATTAATGGCTTCTTTCAGATGCTGACTTTTACAATTTATAATGTATTGAATTTAATATATTTAATTGCATTTCCTATTTTGTGCAGTTCTATTTGGAGAGTACCAGAATTTGCAAGTCAGAATCCACCACCAAATTACACAGACAACGAACTATTCTGTGGTGGTATTCACCAAGCTGAAGTTGTGGGAGGAAATTGCGGAGGTAATATTTCAAGATTTAAAAGACGACTCGTCGCAAAAAATCGCTTTCAATCAAAAACTGTTCCGTTCAATTTAAAAAAATATTAATTTTGGTCTTAAAATTTAGTTTGTGGCGATCCTTACAGTCAAGGTCAACCCAGAAATAATGAAATCGGAGGACTGTATTACCGAGGAATTATTACCGGACGATACACTTCAGGAGGCGTATGTTAATTACAGTGACCATAAAAAAATTTCAAAAGTTTTGCCAGCATTTTAATTCAAGACTGCTCTTCATTCGTTCTTTAGGTCATTGATGTTGAAGTAGAACTCACTCAAGGACATTTGGGTTACATGGAATGGAGACTTTGTACCTCTCCTTTCTCCGGAGAAAGTCAAGCCTGCTTCAACAGATACGTACTTCAAAAAGCTGACGGAAGTGGAACTAAGCTTTCTGCATGAGGTCCTGGTTGGTACCGCACTCAATTGCGTCTCCCAGCTGGAGTCACATGCTCACATTGTGTCATTCAATGGAACTATCGCTCAGGTATTTTCAATTCTTCACTTTCCAAGAGAAATTATAGTCTTAAAATGTGAGAATGTGAATTTTGACATATGTTTGACGATTTTAGGAAACAATTGGGGACAATGTGACGATGGATCATTCGCTACTGGTTGTGGCCCTCAAGAAACATTCCGTGGTTGCTCAGATGTATCCATTAATTAAACAGTCATATCTCAATTGTTAAAATCAAAAATACTCTATTGTTATCATTTGAAATCGAATAAATACTGCCGCAGGATTTTTTTTAATCTGACAGACTTTTTATTATAGATTTATTATAAATAATAATAATAAACATGCTGTAAATAAAATTCTAAGTCCTAATTCTATACACATAAAGTCTATATTATTATAACATAACTAAGCAAAGTATTTTTCTCTTATATTTAATTCCAGGCCAAAATAGATTGTTAGTATTTTGATTATTACATGAGAAACAAAAAATATTTTAAAGTTTACAGATTGCAAAAATACCTTTATTAGGTTAATTAATCAAATATAAAAGGGCATTTAGCAGGTAAAATACTTATTGCGATGCAAATTGAGATGCATTAATGCAGTCAAATAATTCATTTAATTTTAGATTTTTACATGAAATACTATAATTTTTTTAATTGCCGAAATAGGTTCCAAAATGGTTCAAAATGTCAAAATAGGATCTAAAAACGTCCTAAAATGCCAAAAAAGGTTCCAAAATGGTCCTAAAATTCACAAATAGGTTGTTAATCCTTTTAGGTGTTACAGGTCTACAATAGGTAAAAAAGGTGAAAACGAGTGCGTGTTATTTGCATCAAAATAATGTAAAACGTTGACCCAAGAAGTCTCACTTGCGTAGTACCTTATTCCATTAAAATATTTTTTTACATAACTATCCTAGCCCTGCTCATCAGGGACGCCAATGTGTTCATTCACAGCCGTAATACAAGGCCAAGGGAGTTCGATTCCCACACGGAGTTAATGTTTATGGACTCTTTTCTTTGGCAAATGCTATGAGTCAGAAAGTAGGGTCGAGACCAGACGATGTACGTACCAATCAAGCTCTCGCAACCAAATAAAGCTGCATATTGATTATAATATACTATCAACACTATCAAGCCCATATAGTACACATCTAGACCATTATTGCATCATTAGTCTATTTTATTTGTGTTCAATTTTTAAAAGCAGTTGTTTAACTTTTATTTGGGCTATAGCTGCATCTGCTGGCAATTTTTGATTTATTCTCTTTAGCGTTGGAATTATACTCAATTCAAACAATTGCAGGTCATCCAGTTCATTATTTTCTTCGCCTTTTCTTGGTGGCTCAATTAATTGAAGAGGAATGGGAGTGCAAATATTGGTCTTGGAGCTGTTTATTGCTAAAAGAAAATTTTATAAACATAATTATTTGTTTTATTACTTAACATTGCAAATAATTTTAAAAATATGGAGAAGTGGTTTTATACTTTCAGTTTTATGACTTACCTACGCATTTCAATCACCAAATATTTCTTTGGAATAACGAGGTTTAGCTGCGTAGCTGCAGTTTTGAGTTAATTTTTTATTTCTTTACAAAACAGAAAACAGCCTACTATTTTCATTTTTAAAGAAGATTTACAGTGTAACGAATATTCAATTGAAAGCAAAAAGAAGGCTGCCAGAAATAGGTATCCAAAGAGTATGAAAATTATGTGAATTTTCATATTGAGGCTTATTGGCACATCCGTGGTAACCCTGTGTTTCCAGTACGCAGTATTTTTCGAATTGTAATAGGAATAGAAACGTTGCTCCTTCCAAAATCTTGAAAACCCAGTTTCGAGCATCAGTTGCAAATAAGATAGGAACGTGTAACGGTAACAGTATCGCAAAAAGTAGGAGTATGGTTTCGCGATAGCCGTTTCGGTAGTTTTCATGCAATTTCCATCGGTTGATATTTCGGTTTTCGTTAATGACAAGAGATCTATGTCGTTTGATTTTTGAATCAAATCAAATATCTTCATTGAATAGTTAGTGGTGAATATCAAACCAAGCTGCACGCGGCTTAACCCTCGTTTCATGTATTCTTGAGCTGACTTTTCTGTCTGCCAGTTATACCTATAAACGCTGGAGTTCATCTTATTCATCATCCGATATTTTTGAAAAATAACAGTATTATCCCCGTCAAAGTTTTCCTTGCCATCTATTTGCCACAGTAATTTGTAATCGTTTTCGATGAGTTCTTTGAAATTCTTAAATTGTCTCTTTTCTGGTGGGGCAATAATTTCGCTCGTAATGTACGTACCATAATGAATCGTGAGAAAGAAACTCATCAACACTATAATCAAAAACAAACAGTGCTTTCCTTTGTGGGTGGCACACTGATCCAAAAGAACAGCCATTGTTGATACAAAAATATTTGACACTTTGTGTTTGAAAGGATCATTGATTTTTCTGAAGTCGATAACATAAAATGAAATTGGCAGTAGAGAGAGAATCAATAACCAAGACCACCAATCAAATGTGTTCTGAATCAAAACTGTTAGTGAAACCTGCTGAAATTCAGATTTCGCTTCGCAGTAATACGGAATGATATCATTGAAGCGTTCAACAAATAATATGCGGTACCAGAGGGATGAGTACGTGTGCAATTTTGAAGACAACGCATTGATGATTCCATATCGTTTCTGCTCTGACGTAAGTATGCCGGCTCGATGAGCATATATAGCAGTAAAATTCAATTTGTCGGCCATTGTTTCAATCGCCATGAATGTTTCAGCGCAAGGAGAGTATCCTTTTTTAATTCGGGTATATGCACTCCATTTGCATGTTTTTCGCATCATAGGACCACTCGCCCATAATATAGTACTAACGCCGCCAATGTAGATGCCATTTAAGTGACGGTTCAACTTTTTCCATGTGATTTCCCAATCTTCTTCAGATTTTCCATTTTCAATTTCATGAAGTTTTATTGCCTGACTCTTGGGATTGTAAAGGCTGACAGTATAAGTATCGTATTTCCTCTTCCCCTTTGTGGAAAATATGAATAATGGGGATCTTAAATGTCGTATGAGGCTTTCCTGCCATTTTGCATTCATATCTTTCCGTGTATCTCTAATGACAAGGATGAACCTCGAAGAGTGACGATTTATTTGCACTCTAAAATATTCGTCCAATCTTGAAAGATAATCATCGGGCTCTATTAGAATGTTCACACTACACAAATTCTTTGATAATGATTCTTCAGATCCTCCAAAGAGCCTTTTGCTGTAGTAAGGTGTTGCAATAACCCACGGTTGGGAATTCTGATTGGATAACAGAAACTCTGTTGTCACCGTGGGCTTATAAAAATTGACCAAATGGAAATCACAGTCCTTGTAAAATTGTAAATTTCGGAAACCGTGTGAATTTCTAAAACTACTAAAAAAGGAAATCGATGTTAAGTAGAAGTAAAACGTATCGTGATACATTTTGCAATTTGCAGCTCTGAAATATTTTACTTAAATCAGATTATTTAGAGTTTTGGTATTGTATAATGCGTTTTGTATAGTAAAGAATAGAAACGATGTTCACATATTATAGCACATAATATTACTTCTTATAAGCGTAGAGAATTACTGACACACGTTGCACATGAATACTTTACGGGTATTGAGTACAGATGTAAAAGACTCTGGTCAAAAGAAATGCAAATAATTTATGGATCCTGTTGAATTTTAAGTTAAATTGATTCATGGGTTTACCAATTACCACCTCTTTTTTTCTTCAAAGTATTCTTTCACAATAATTTGACGTCTTCTGTGTTTTAAAGAAATT
>JAAAYG020053835.1:0-10818 GCA_009936455.2 Tomocerus minor
AAATGCACAATTTGAATTTTGTGCACTATTATATGATAAATAATGCTTGGTTTTGTTGTGGATGCCTTGATCCTTGACTTTCGTAGTCGAATAGCTTTACAATGGCAGTCGTCATTCGACATCATCTATGCCAAAAGTTTATGGCGAAAATAGCGCTTACGTAGGCAGATAGTATACCTCGAATATCGAATCAATATAGCTCAAATATATAGTGGACTAGTAGAGGTCAACTAGAGTTCCATTCGACTTCTTACATATAGAAATTCGACATTGAAATGACACCTCGAAAGTCGTAGCGAATTCGCACAGCGAATGGTTGATGGGGCGTAAGCTATTCTAATAACAATTCAGTTGAACCAAGAAATGGCATGCTAAATTTTACAACTACTCATGCAGCTAAGACTATTTATCTCGCAAAAGTTAAAACGCTATGGACTAGTACTTAGAACTGTTTAATTATTTGCATTTATATAAATCATTTATTGAATAAATGTCTTTTGAACCAAGTAATATGGCATGCTAAACTTTTAGGAACATTCATGAAACAATGATATTTTCACGCAATAAATAAAGAGTATAACTATCCTATTAATTTTATGTGGCCACAACTTCGTCATTATCAGAGCTACGATAGTTAGGAAAGAAACGTTTCTTAATGGGCTACGGTAGGCAAATGAGACTTTGGAGGCAAACGTTTTACAGTATTTTGATGCTAAAAACACGCACTTGTTTTCATCTTTTTTACCTATTTTAGCCATATAGCACCTAAAAAGGATAAAACCTATTCTTAACCTATTTTGGAATTTAAGGACGTTTTTGGAACTCATTTTGGCATTTTAAGACGGTTTTAGAACTTATTTTGGCATTTTTGGACGGTTTTAGAACGTATTTTGACATTTGAACCTTTTTGGAACCAATTTCGGAATTAAAAAATTCTAGTATTTCATGTACAAACGCTGGTCACCGGAACAATGCGTTGGCAACATGATGGGTAATGGTCGGGGAACATAAATGACGGAATCAGCTGCACCCTAATGTTGGCCCGATGACATTTCGATGTAATGGGCCTATCATGAAATAACCTAACCTAACCAGTCCCGGCGGCCAAAACAGGCATCGGTCCAGCATTTTTGTCTAGTATTGGGCCGGACAGTTCCCAGCACGATTTGGCAGCTTGGGTTCAAACGAAAATGGTCAGAAACAATTTACTTTTTGGAATCAAAACATTTTAATGCAAATATTTTGTAATTTGAGCATTTTAAAGGCATCATACATCTGCACAAAGAATTAAGGCCTTACAAAATACTGGATTATGAGGAAATTAATTTTTTCAATTGCCACAGATAACTCTAGTACCTTAACCGAAGATTACATCCTCATAATTTACGAAATTTCAATTTCTCAACGCTTTTTGTCCGACACTTTGGAAGATGTGTGAAATGGGACACATAAAGAGGAAAATTAGGAGCCATATTTTGGAAAATAGATTTCCCACGGAATGAACTTCAAAAACCTTTTATAAGTATTGTTTAAGCGATTAATTACAAGGAAATATTATCTTCTATACCTCTACCTATTTAAGAAACGTTTCCCGGTTCATTAAATGAAATTTTACAAAATTATTTAATTTAATAATGAAATTTTCTAACTAGTATTTCATACTTATTAACCTTTGGTTTATTTTGTAATTTATCACGCTAACAATTTAACTAGATTACGTAACTATATATCGGAATATCGATTGAGGATGTAGACGGAGTAACTCGTCATATTCCTGTCTCTTTTTTCTTTGACCTTGTGACTTGGTAGCTGATTACTGGAGTAGTAGAAATAATTTTGAAATGTTTTTCGATTCCTTAGTTTTATTCTTAATGATAATTATTGAGGTCAAAAGAGTGGAGTGTATCAGCAATTTGTCGTTGTTCAGAAACTGTGACTTCAAATTAATTGCCTCTATAAATTCAATTTGGGCCTCTCAGTTCTAGTGCGATAATCAAAACGATCAGCCATGGACAATTGCAACTTCTGACTCCCTCTTCCGTGGTGACGAAAATGATCAATGGGATTTATCCAGAAGCAAATGCTCCGTGAACATCGTGATAAAGCAACGGGGATTTCCCGACCAAATATTTTCCGCTGATGGAATCCTGCGGAAAATATTTGGTCGGGAAATAAATCGTCGCCCTTCTATTTTCATTCTTCTCTTCGACAAAAAAGTGGCATAGACTCCAAGAACCAAGAGTGGGTATATACTTACACTCAGTCGGTATTTCGTGAGCCCGCTGTTTTTCTTGGTCGTCCATATAATGAGACTCATCATTCAGTCTACACTGGACATCGGTATGCTAAATGGCCAAACATTAGACTATCTGACATTTATAAAAGTGCTTACTGTATTAAGAATAGATTTAGCCATTGCAATACTAGAATTAAGCTCAAATTGTTTAAAACCTATCTCTGCTCCTTTTATTGCTCTTCCATTTGGTCTCCTACCATTTCCACTCTTAACAAAGCTAGAATTACGTATAATAATGCTATTAGGATAGTGTTTAACAAACTTAAATATTGTAGAATGACTGATACCTTCCTAACTCTAGGACTACCTACCTTTAATTCGCTAATGCATAATTCTGTTCTCTCCCTTAACAAACGACTGAACTCTGTCAATAATAACCTTATACAACATTGTGCCAACCTATAGGATACCTATCTTTACCCAATTTCTTGATCTTATCTCGTTATTGTAACTTTTAATTCTCTTAATCCTAATTTTATTATTATCCCTTCTCTGTTATCTAGTACCTAGTGCTAGACTCAACTGTGAAGTTTGGACCTAGGCAGGTGTTAATTGTAACTTACTCTGAATTAATATGTACTCACTTATTAATTGAATTTAAGTAAGCTTATTTTCACCATAAAGGTCTGTTGACAATTAATAAATAAATAAAAAAAATAAAAAAAATATGTATTGTATGCTACTCGGATTAAATATGTGTAATCGATTCCATATTTAAATAATAATCAAAGAGCTGAATTGCTTTAAATATTTACTTGTTAGTAGGTACTTTTATTAATAGCATTTACAATTTGATTAAACATACAGTGTAGTATCTAATATTAATTAAAATGACACAAATCTTCAAGGTTTTCACTTCCTACTTTTATATATTTACCCATTATTTGGAACGTCCTTTAAAATGAATGAACTTAACACACACATTTACACAATGACTTTACCACCCTTATTACCCTAAGTTGGGAAAGGAAGTTCTCTGTAGAAATATACATCAATATAAGTAGGTATTTCTATGTCATACTATTTATGGCAACCTGGAAGGCATGTGCATGTGTAAATCTTTGAGCACACTCGTAAATTTTGAAATGGAGGATACCTTGACAAATCATATGAGTATTTAATAAAAACACACAAAAACTCAACATTCTCCCTGCTCTAAAAGACGTTTCGCAAGACCGTAAACTTTCTTATACAATTTATTTTGTAACTCATTATTCCCATTATTTTCCAGTTTTTCATTTTTGTTTTCGAGCAAATCTGTTATTTTATTATTAAAGCTGCAACGTAGATAATGAAGATATAGAAGATGATCTGGATTATTAATTTCCTTGTCCTCATTTTTCTCCCATTTTATACCAGTGATAGCTGTGACCGGTAATGATTGACGATAAGCGTCATTTCCACACAAAGGGCTCTTTTGATTTTTCAAGAGGGCTAAACAAGCGCTCACAAAAGTTGACTTGTTTCTAATCGACTCACTAATTATTCTGCCGCAAATCTCAGGCATATACTCAATAATATTCAAATGAGAGTCTTTATCAGTTAAAGCCTTCAGTGCGTCGTCGACGGTTGGCAAATTTTTGCCCAGATATTGAGAATCTGCAACGTAAAAATTGAGTTTTTTTCCAGTAGGACGATCCGTGTGTGCCACCATACAATACAAATCTTCCCCAAAAACGGCTGTATCGCCATTAGGAAACCTTACTGCCATTGGCGCTGCTTTATTTTTGTCGTAATTAAAATTAACAATGAAACTAGTTAAATCATCAAAATTTTCAATTTTGTACAAAGTTAACTTTTGGTTAACTTGGGCCTTAATTTTTGCAGAATGAGCCATGATTTTCCTAACCGCCTCTTTATTGTTTATTCCAATTTTATTCAACGTTTTAGCGTCGCACTTACTTAGGAAGCTAGCATCAATGGTAGATACACCTGCGATATTTTGCACTTCTGGATCCCGTTTGAATTCATAGAATGCATTAGAATGTGCAATAATTGCCATAACGGCATTTTCATTAGTTTTACAAATGTTATTTAAAGTCACATCCTCTGCCTCAACAATAAGGGGAACTATAGATTTTATGGTTTCAATGAATCCATCTCTAAGATCCCTGGCTACTTCCAGATTTCCCCCGACAAGTAAACCTTGACGGGCTTTAATATGAAGCCGTCTCGTTATTGGATTATTTAATAAATCCGAAGCTTTGTACAATAGATTTGCTGTAATGTTGGCTAAACTCAGTTTTTCTGATATATCTCGAAGATCTTGCGCAGAAATGAGATTAGAATTATTTTGGACATTGATTTGTGGAACCAGAGCGTCATATAAACAATTATTTGCGCCCGATGGCTGTAGGGAGACCTCTACTCCTTTCTCTGTAAGTTTTGCAATTACTTCAGCAGGAATCGAATAATGTCCTGCGAGATCGGCACTAGGAGGATTGTAGTCAACAACCAAACTCTCTTTGCCACTGTCTTTATATCTAGTTCCAAATTCGTGAATTTTATTTTCATACCTAACAATAATATGTTGTTGTATTTCTTTGCTAATTGTAGAAATATTTCCCTTGTGAGCCGGTTCACTTGTATCGTCATACTTAGGAATGACTTGAGGGATTTCTACGCCATTGTTAAATAATTTCATGTGGCCATTATGTTGACTTTGATAGAAATGTCTGGAGCTGATTTCCTCGTGTAGATTTTTGATTAGGCTATAAGATGAAACAACCTTTTGCATTATTTCGATATCACCACCTTGTCTATCAGGATGATTTTTAAGTGCTGCTTTCTTATACGCTTGTTTAACCTCTTCAATTGAGGCACCTGGTCTAACGCCAAGAATGTCGTATGCCTCAGTGATTTCTGCAAATGTTCTAGCCTCCTCCTCCTCCGTCTCAGATTTTTTTGTCTCTCTGCCGCCCAAACTCCAAAGTTTTGTCATTAGAGGAGCGACTAAGAATGTATGGGCGTGTCTCCCAGCCAACTGCATCACTTTTGTGAATATATGACTACTAACTTGTGTAATTATCAATTCTGTCATATCTTGCAGGACAATGAAGTCATCATTAACTATTCCCATGGTTACAGGCTCAGCTTTCAAAAATTTGCTACGGAAGTGCTCAACATACTTGACTATTTCGGTTACCGATATCACACTATCAATGGCCACACTCGCAATTTTTAATTTCCAATTTTTGCTATGTCTCAAAACACCCAAAGCAATTTCTTTTAAAACATCTACTGCCATTTCTCCATAAGTTCCGATAAAAATGTCATTCAAAATAGCCGGTAAATAATCTTTTTCAATGGACCTTAATTTAATCGACACATGTATGTCCGCTTCAAAAGCTTTTCTAACTTTCTGTTCAATCACCGGCTGCAGATCCCCCAATATTTTACTTAAACCGTCATTCACTATTTTTTCTGATATTATTGTCCCCACTGTGCTTTGCAGGGTCTCTTTACCAATGTTGCCTAAAGTTGACTTAAGCAAATAAACTCTTGAGGCCACGATGTCCAGTTTACCCATATCTTTCAAATGCTCCAACTCCTTAAATTTCTTCAACCCTCCCAAGGCTTTCCATTTATCAAATTGACCAGCAGCTTTCAATTCCTTCAATTGCTGCAGCTGGGCTCCTTGTCCGAGTTTCTTAAACTCCGCCAAATACCTCTGCTTTTCAAAATATTTTCCCAATTTCTCCAGATGGGTGGCCATCTTTTCACAGACGCCCTTCAAATAAGGGCACTTGCGTAAAAGAGACACTAAATCCTTGCAAGCCTTCACAGCTTGATTTAGGATTTTAATGGAGGTGGCAATGGCACTTATTCCCATGGTGGCCACTGCAATGCCAAAACTAATGCATTTCCCTTTTACGTATGACGCTACATCGAATCCTGTTTGACCCTTGCTAATCAGCTCAATTACAATGTCGCAAACTCCTTCTGAAATTAAAGCCCCAGCGATAGGTCCCATGATAGGAAGTATCGGAAGGAAAGCTAAGCCGACAGCTAGAGCTGCTAATCCACCCCCGATTTGTATTTGAGCCCCGGTAATGACCTCTGACGATGCATCATGAACTTCTCGAAAAGCATATATTGTTTCAAGCCCCACAGACTCAAGTTCTGCAATTGACTCATCGGTCAGTAAAGCTTTTAAATCTTTTTCACTCTGATTTTTATCGTCCAGTTGCTTCAAATATGGAAGTCGGCTATTAATTGAAAGTCCTTTGGTATCTTTATCATCTTTCGAACTGTCTTCAAGTTGTTTCAAAAGACTTTGTGCATGTTGATAATAGGTACTTAGGGCAACCAGACGAGCATTGATATGCTTTACTAAAATATTCTCATGTTGTTGTCCAACTAGTATATCGTGGAAATCCTTGCTAATTTTTGACTTTTCACCTTCCTCACTAAAAAAGTTTTCTTTGATGTACTTGATCTTTGTCTCTAGCGCCCTACTTGCTTTTTCCAATGCAACTTTTGCCTTTTCTTTGTACGTTTCATCCTTATCAACTTTGATGAAAAATACCTTTGCAACAGCTATCCTAAATCTCTCGAGCATTTGCCCTCCCTTTTCGATTTCAATTTCAAAAAGTTTGAAATAGGCAGAATAAAAGAGAGGAGCGAAATTGCCACTTAGAGAAATTGCAGTTTCAACGCATTTTTCAGCCTCTTTGATTTCATTGTTTTGAATAAAATATTCCGCTTGACGGATACTGTAATAAGGATTGAAATGTATTTTTCCTTCAACATCTCCACTGCTTAATATGTCCTTTGCATCCTCCTTGAACTGATTGAAAGTTTCCTCAATCTCGTTTAACTTTTTATCCTTAAAATATTTTTTGTGCAACCAAAAAGCCCAAAATTCTTTCAAATCTTCTGCAAGGAAAAGACCGCCTAATTTCTTGATTTGCTTTTTCTTAAATTCAGAATATAATTCCGAGAATTTAGAGAACAAAATGTCTTGGAAATCAATTTTGGCTAATTTCTCATTTTTAATTTGTTCTAGTCGGCATCTTTCTAAAACGTCACGTTTTTTTAGTACTACTTCCATGGTAACGGACTCTTGATCATCAAAATCCATTTTCAAATCAAGCTCTGTCAAGTCACTTTCCCGTATAATCAATTGTGCACTTCCCACTCGACCCTGTCTGGCTGTCCTTCCGAATGCTTGATCCTGTACTCTTTTGTTACATGGCAAAAAACTAAGGACAACATGCAAACCTCCGTTTTTTTCAAGTTCGTCCGTAGTATTAAAGTCTGTCCCCCTTCCGGCAATATTTGTAGCAATGATAATTTCTGAAGGACCGACTTTGTCTCCAACTACAGTCGACCCATCTTCGTCCGCATATAATTTAATTTTAACTTGATCAGACTTTCCTTCTAGCACCAAAAGGGATTTAAAATTTTTTTCAAAGTTTCTCAAATCTCTAATAGTCTCACAGATGATCAAGACAGATCTACCTTTCACAGCTAAAATGAATGATTCTATGGACACCAGATTTAACCACTGAGAGTCACGGACGACCATTCCTTCATATTCAACAATTAATTTCGGTTTAAATCTTGGAATTACGGCAAACGTTAAATTGTAAGCTGCAGATAGTAAATCCCTTTCAGCCTCTGAACCAAGGGTGCCAGTTAGGCCGAATATTCTGTTATTGTAGAATTTGATGTAGCCTATGTTGGAAATAAATGAGCTGGTGAGACTCTCAGAGGTCAATTGTAAATTATGCTTCAGCTGTACAAATTGATGCAGGCCGCTGCACCAAATCGTATTTTTTAAAGTGACGCCCGTATTTTGGAAGTCAACAGGGATAATACACAATTCCCCTGATTTTTTCTTGATGACATAGTTTTCATTCTCATTGCAAAGGCACTTAGCATAAAGAGCATTTTCAACCCATTTCTCAAGCATAGATTCGCAATACTCTTTTAAGTGTCTAGGTATTAAACCAATTTTTGTTGGATTACTTGTCAAAATTTTTGATTTTAAAGAACTAATTTGCTTGCCGAAAAGTTCAAACTTAAAATTTTCATATTCTTTTTGAGCCACATCTTCCAACATTTGTCCGGACTCACAAAGATTTTTAATTTTTTCAGCTTTCTCTTGAATTTTTTGATCAAAACCTTTGGAAACAGATGCCTCAGCTTTGGCAAGTTCTTGCCAAATTTTAATATAGACATACTTCAAAGACTCCATTCCAGGAAATGGTCCTGCTAGTTTCGCAATATAACTTCCGTTATCGATTGCCAAATTATCTACCTCGTCTAAAATTACGCATCCAAATGCTCTGCCAGCTCGAGTCTTATATCCTTCGAAAGTATCTCGCAAATAATCGAATTGAAAGTTAGAAATTGTGCCATAAACAACATCTGCTTTGTAGCAAGGTCGAGCCTTTAGCTCAATGCCAGTTTCTGACTCGTTATTCGTCGTCACGCTAATTCCAAAGACATCGTAAAACATTCTAGTAGACTCGACTCCCTCAGTTGCAAGAATGCTGTTACTAGTTATAACATCCATAACGTCTCCCTGCAGAACTTTAATGCTCGCTAAAACGGCAATAATTATAGTTTTCCCTTCGCCAGTGCTAATTTCACAAAGTTTACCTTCTTTTTCATTGGCAGTCAGAAATTCTAGAATTGAAATTATTTGAGGATAACGAAAAGTATGCTCTCCTGTTGTTAACTCAAAAGCTCTGTTCATAATCGCGATGGTTTCGAGAATGATTGGGTCATTGCTATTTTTCGTCAGTTTGCATCTTCTCATTTTGTCAGCCCAGTCCCTAATTGCAAATATGTCTTTGTCTTTCCACACGTCTGTATAACGTTTGATGACATGGAATTTTCTCTCAAGTTCCAATACTTTCATATTATACGAATATTTTTGTGCAAAAAAATGCTTTGAATCATCGGAAGAATAAATACGAATTGCTTCGTTACTCATATCTCTACCTAAGGCGACTTCCGCAAGCAATTGTTCTAGCGATTTTAATGTACTTTTGACCTTATGATATGATGACGGAGACTTATCTTTCTTTGAAGGCAAACATTTAAACAATTCATCAGCACTTAAAGGCACTACGGCCTCCAACGTCACTTTTTTAATCAAAGTTTGTTGCATTTTTCTTTCAACCTTCAAAAAATATTTTAATAGCCTTTGTTCAATACCAAATTTAATTCCGAGGTTTTTGAGCAAATTATTCAGCTTTTCAGTTTCA
Source organism: Tomocerus minor (assembly GCA_009936455.2). Taxonomy (NCBI): domain Eukaryota; kingdom Metazoa; phylum Arthropoda; class Collembola; order Entomobryomorpha; family Tomoceridae; genus Tomocerus; species Tomocerus minor. Next base: position 9,517 of record JAAAYG020053835.1, read on the forward strand.
ACCGTCCCACTTAGACACTTGAATATGAACGTGAATTTCTCTAAGGCAGTATTTAACTTCAACATTGAATCATTTATTGTTTCATCTGCCTTTTTATCATAGTTATTTTTATTAATTTCTGCATTTGAGTTTAATGTTGGATCTACTGTATAGCCGTCATTATACTCAGGCATGACGTCTTTTAAAGTTGGCGCTATTTGCTCAATGTCCTTGTCAAAACCCTTGAGATTTGAATTAAAAGCATTGCGAGCCTTTGAGATGGCATTAAGATCAAATTCATAATTTGAGCCGGTTTCCTGTTTCCTCATTTCTTCCTGCAAAACCTCAACGTAACTGCCCACCTTCTCTCCAAGCCTTTCGTGTGTTTTCAAAGTGAATTCAATAAAATTTTTAAGATTTTCTGTAGTTTGCAAATTTGGTTCAAAACCCTCAAGTATTTTATCAACAGTACTTTCTACGAGTTCTAATTTGAAATCTGTTTGGATTGATAGCACCTCATTAGGACTAGAAAATGACAAAGTTCTCAATGTTTCGTAAAAACCGCTGTTGTCAGCCTTGAATCTTTGGATCATAAGCTCCGAATTCTTTAGAGACATTGGACCACAACATATATGCCCATCGCATTGACAAGGACTGTCTACGGTACTAAAATTATCGATCTGACAAGAAAAATCGACTGGAATTGGAGCTAAGTTCGTTGAAAAGACAATTTTCAAACTATCCGGGAAAGTCATCGAGTAATAATCTTGGTAAAACACTTTGACTCCGTCATCGGCTGATTTGCTAATGCAAAATGTAACCCAGTGATTTCCAAACCCATTGTAAACAACAAATATGGGCATATCGAGAAAGTTTTGGGATTTCTGCAATAATGTATTTAACTGAGCTATGCTACTAATGACGCAAAATTGATTATCGTTGTCCAATTCATATTTTCTTGCTAAAAATTCGCCAATTATTCTAACTACATTTTCAGTGAAGGCTTTGCTAGAAGTTATTTGATTCAGCGTATTCATATCAACTTTCAGACGCTGGGCAGCAAGCATTGCCTTTTTGGCGGCAAGTTTAGCTTCCAGCTCGTTTCTTAAATCTGCAGTTTGGCTCATTTTGAAATGTCAAGGTAATACCAAAGCAATGATCACTGCAATTAGTAATTACACATCAGTATAACATTTCAAATATCAAACACTATGACAAGCTAATATTTAGATGCAATATATAGGAATACTAGTATTTTGACCCGTCCTACGGACGGGGATATCAATATATTTACAGCCATAACAAAAATTTTGAAAAATATTT
>JAAAYG020053846.1:0-10817 GCA_009936455.2 Tomocerus minor
ATTGCTTATCTCGAACTCGGAAGTCGAACAATGAACTAATTAGGCTATTGTCCTAGGTTAGTTGAGAAGAGTAATACATGATGTAAGTAAAAATACCCTTTATATTTGCATGTATTTCATCAACAATTCAGTACCTATTCTACTTAATACTGCCGTAGGTATGAATTTCAAGGAATACAGGTACTTAAGTGGGTTGAAATTTTCAAAATTCATTCACTGTATGTCGCTGTCTTACATGAATTTGAATATAAAGCGTGTAATACTGCAAACTAGCGATTTGCAAATTGTATTTCCCGACGAACCCACTAAAGATATTCCTAGGTACAAGAAATAACATATTCTTACTGACACACCTAATGAATAAATGTTAATACTACTATACTAGCTATTTGTTTATTTAAAGTTTACAGAAAATGAATTATTGTAGCTCATCTTCTTATCAAAGTTTGGCATATGCTCTCGATGCACTTTTGATGTATAATTTAAAAATTGAAATTATGTAAGTAAATGGATAATAGGTCACGGTTCTAAACGGCAATGCAAACCTGTGTTTTCACATTGTAGTTTCTGGTAATGTTATGGAATTGAAGGGTTTCAAGTATGCAATTGTGTGTAATTTCTATAGTCTTTCCCAAATAATTGAGAATCTCAGATTTTAATGCATGCCTAGCTATGTAGTATTGCTGATTGTGTCATTAATCCATCGAAATTGCATAGTCAGACAAAGTACACTTGTGTACATGATAAAGTAGTTAAATGGCAAATACAGGGGTAAGGAATGTATGCAAGTATTTATTATAAATATGTAGGTAGAAATGGGAGTTAATAATAATATCATATCATAAGTAATTTGTAATAGTCTCATGTTTTTGTTGGGAACTAATTTTGGCAGTGCACATAGTTTGTCATATTTACAATTCATGGGCAGGAACATTCATGAAACTAAATATAGATTAAAGTCCTGAACTGAAGGGGCATTACTTCATTTGACTGCCTAACGTAACTCTCTCGCCTGTGTGCTTCAATTATTCGAAATGCTCATTACTAATGCAGAGTGAGAGAGAGAGACACACGACATATGAGAAAAACAGAGCAGGTGAATAAATAACTCACAGAGGAGTCAACTGTGAAATCCTATTAGAAAAGGTACAACGATTTAGACTTTATTATCACATTCAAGCATCTCGCACCTGATGAATAAATAGTGTTTATCACGCCTTCTGATTCCGTATTCATTTGATTAGCCCTAGTTTTAGCACCACATAGCAGTCTAAATAGTGAATGACTCTCTATGCGTTCACATCTACTCTCTTTCTGAGAATATACAGAGCAAGGCTCATATTATGATGTGAGGAGCTATCCATCCTACTATCACTATCTATACCTTTTAGCTTTACTGCGAAATAACTACAATAAAAGTTGAACACATAAAGTCGATAGAGCAAAGTGCGAAAGCGGAATAAAACAAAAGCAGTGCATTTGCACCTCTCTCGTGGAAGAATACAGGAGACGGTATTAAATGTAGCCACTATTATATGGCTTCTGCCTATCTGCATAAACTTAGTGAAATTGGTTGTGCTCAAATGTGCTCTGACAGGAAGACTTGTATAATGATTCTGTTCAACCTACCATTAGCTACATTTACACAACAAATAACACATTACACACCTTTATATGCAAAGCAATATAACAATAAAACACAACTGTATCTATACTCACTCACTTTGCATTTTCTTCGTCTAATGGACGTACGTACGAGCAAAATTCGATGGCGTAGTTTTATTTGCACTTACACTTACCACTACACCGCTAACGTCCCTTACTTGGGTTGTGTGAAATGAAAGTCTGACTGTGTGGCGCCAGGAAAATTTACAGTAATAATGAACGGCTACGCTGTAATAGGGCAATAATAGCAAGCACGAGTTAATAATAAAAAACATCAAAAGGGATAATTGATCGAGAAACATGCAAAATATTTTTCATATTCATTCATGGCTCAATTCTAACACCTTTTAAGTACCTATTGTCTAATGCAAAGGGGTGTTGTTGTAGATGGAATTTATTACGTCTTCATTTGTAATATTCCATCTTCTTCTCACGTAAATAAAAACAAGGAAGGTGAAATAAGGAAAGCTATAAGCGTGTTGATGGATGAGGGGAAATCTGCGTAGAAAAAAATCTGACTGTTATTTACCATCATTATTCATAATCATAACTAAATTGTATTTGGTTGGCTTCCTTATTTTTTATTCTTCTAATGCAGTGTTTTGGTTTTTTTCCAGGCCGTCCACTTCCTAACCTATGTGTTCATCTGTTTAAAACGTACGGACTCTTGGAACACTTTAATTTGGATCCTGTTATTGTATGGAAGCTGTTTTGTAAGTCTTTTTATCTATTTTTATCTATTTGACAGCATGTCTATATTACAATGACAGCCTACAGCCATGAATGAGAAATGGGGAGTGCTAGTGACAAAGAAAGAAAAAGAAAGTGAAATATTCAGATCTGATCTGTCAGACTGGCTTTGTAGTTTGTGTACTGTACAGATAAGTAGGCAGAATTGTGTGATAAAGTTCATGCAAAGCTATGGAATATAAATGAAACTGTTCCAGACAGAAAGCACAAAGTTCTCTTTCGGCTCTCTCTCTCTCTCTGTCTGTGATGTTGATGTAATGTAAATAGATGAATGCAGAATGTATATGCAAACATTTGATTTACTCCAACATAACCCAGAACAACTTACTTTTGTAAATTCCTATACATATACGCAGAACACTCCACACTCGTGACAAAATTGATTTAGATTGTTTATTTCTGCGAGCAATTTCCAAAACTCCAACACACCTTTTGTTCCCCAACGTCACCTGCTACCAAGATAAACATTTTATTATTATATATCCTGTCCTACATAAAATAAGTAAGACGGATGTGTTAATACAGCTATTTTTCTGCTGACCTGGCTGAGTTAAACAAACGCAGTCGTATATGATGACTCTTAAATTTCTTTAATCATGGATTTGATTGAATGGTATTTATTGTTCTGACAATGAGGAAATGAACACAAAACTTTTGCGGCTGTGGCTGTACTTTCCCCTTAATACGTAGCTTGATTTAAGCGTGTTTCTCAATTCATATGAACTTCTCTTTTAGAATTCTAAACAAATAATTTGAAATGTGATTGCATTTGACGTAGCTATAATAGCTGAACTCTTCTGACTACGTATAGCTACAAAGTTTAAGTCTGGACAAAATTAACTTTTCACTGTACACTGAAATGTTCCACTTATAAACGCACTGTCTAGACAATGTAATTATTGTCTGACTGAGAGTACGTACTTATATAATAGCGTGGTGTTAGTGCATAGATTTTGTTGTTACCACACACGTATTTATGGAAGAGGAGAAAAGTTGTGAGAGAAGCAGCTGCCTATTCCTCGCGTCCTGCAAGTCGTAATGTGTCAGCATTTGGCAGCTTTAGTTGATACAGGACTTAGAAAAGGTTCAATCAATCACTCCTGCATTTCCTTTTGCCAAATGTGGCATTCCTCCCCTGTAACCAAGTTTTTAACCTAAATATTCACAGAGAGTATAGCAGATACTAATATTATAAGTCGCCCTAATAAATATGTAGCATCAAACAGTAGTTGTATAATGTAGGTAGTAGTTTTTCAAGTGTGCTATATCTGTGGATACTATATAGTACATTGCATACGTCTGTTCTATAAAAGAAGCTGAATGGATGAGTAAGAGTAGACGATCTGAGTTGCCAAAACATAATCCATCAATAGTTTCCTCTTCCTCATTGTAAAAAGTTTTACTAGAGCAAAGTACTCCTTGTCTGTCTCACTCAACTATGTACACACTTCCTTTCCAAACATTATTTACTATTGCCATAAGTATCCTCTCATCTCCTAAGTTATCATCCCATCATTTCCAATATCACAAAGCAGACTAATAATAGTCATATAGAAAACTATATCAACTGTGCATGCACCTATATGTATTCCTACATATTATAATGTCCTAGTATTCTAGATATGATGATAAGCATTCATATAGCCTGGAAATGAAAGTATAAGCTATTATAGTAGTGACTTTGTAAAGATCCCTAGGTGTAAATGCTAAATCTATATGTACGTATACATCCACAATGTTTCCCCATAACTGTCAGGGATTTACACACCATAAATCTAGTGATACATAAGAACGATAAATCAAACAAAATTTCAGCTAAAGGGTATTTACACTCATTGCGAAATTCAAATTTGATGACTACATTTATTGGATTCATAGAATGGAGCTATGTATTTGCGGGAGGCTTTTGTAATAATTTTATTTGCTCAAATCCAAAGGTTTGTTGCAGATTTTGAATTATTTGTTTATATTAGGGAATTGGCAGTGAAATGTGAAATAGTATATAATATTTCGGCGTAGTGTTAACAGAAATAACTGTACTGTAGTTATCCAATCGTTAAATAAATAGACTTAATTCCAATTCAAATCCCTGGCAGTGAAGGTAAAAGGGTTCAGCGATTGAGATACATTACTATTTGCCAAAGTGACATGAATAGAGTTTAGACTTTGATGTGGTCCGTGTGCACTTCTTGAAGTAGGTACCTAGGCGGATTATGTATGTGGGTGTTATGTGTTTAATGTGTGTATGTATGTATGTAGGGACATTCATTTATGCAGGGGACTAGCTCTACGTAACTTTAACCATTGTTTTTGGACGTTAGGAAGTGTTAGAACTAAAAAGAGATCATTTAAAAGAAATGTATGTAAAGGTCAAGATTCCACATTGTAAGCCATTCATATTCCTTGGCGTTAGCTAAGAGCACCATAAGCCAAGCCCTGCTTTCTCTAGTCATTCATAGTAGTAGAAGAATATATCTGTAGGCTTTGTTGGCATCGTTGACTGAGTCGGAAGAACGTTTACTTTCACAAAGGACGTGAATGGAGCACTTTGCATGAATTCTGCTTAAGCAGTCTTCTCGTATATAAACAGAGAATGCTTTGCATTCTCTTTAGACATAGTAGATTTAGCTAAACCAGCTTACTTAGTTGAAGATATGAGCATATAGTCGGGTAGTCCTCTGAATCTTCTCTCTGTACTAGAGTACAGTGTGTTCAGGCTCAACATCCCTTAATCTACTGCATTCAACAACCCATCAATTCTGCTGAACTCAGAGTTTACGTCTTTGGAATTGTGATGTGATGTTAGAAGTTGAGAAAAGGTAGACAAAGATATAAAGTGAAAACGATTTTTCTCCTTTCTCTTCTCCACTCACTCAATAGCCTTTGTTACAGAGATTCCATTGAATCAATAGCTATAGACAGATATAGTGTAGTAGGGACTAGTGTATGCAAAGCATTAGAGGTACTTTCCTTTTTGCTTCCTTGGCAAAACTGACTTAACTACGTTAGCCACAAACCAAAGCCTTATTTCATTGAGCTAAATGCAAGAAGGTGCGCTCTTTGTAACGTTCACTCAATTATTTTCTATTTCTATATACTCACTTCCTTCTTCTCTCTTACTTTTCCGAGAAATAAATACTTACGTGTAATACTAAAGGATTGTACCTGTGATTTAATCTCCTCGCTCGGCACTACTCCTGCTTTCTCCAAATCTAAGAAAACTTACAATCCGTCCAAGAACATATTATATGTATAGCAGGCGTATCTTACATATCTTACATTAGAGATCTTCTACTATATGATAGAAAAGAGAGAGAGAGTTACCTTTGTAGTATCCTCTCGTACTTCATTCCACTGGTTACTTAGATTTAGTCTCTTGACGACCCACTGTGTGAACCATTACTGTGAATTACTACTAGCCATGTCATGAACATGAATTACTCAGGACCTTAAATCTTTGAAACTATTTCTGTCTGAGCTGAGCTCTTGCTCGAGTCTAGGCTCAGCCATAACCTCAGCAAGCCTTTCTTACATCAATTGAACGTGTATCTTTTTCTTATACTTAGTGTACTGCCCGGCGTTTGCTTGTCGATTTACCAAAAACGCAATTTTGGACTACAGAGTTAAATGGTGTGATCACGTATTTTATAATTTTAGCTATGTATATAGAAATATACTACATATAGATAACCATAGATATATGTACACACTAATTTTATACAATGCAGAATTTTTCTTTGCTAACCTCTCACTATGATGTAGATACAGAGCATTTGGTTTTTTGTGCAAAGATGCGCAGTACGACAAAAATGCATTTCTACACTATTCTGTAGATTTAAATTTAGCCAGGGAGAGTAGTGGATGCTGCTGGGAAATCTGCATTGAATACATCTTTCAATTTATTGTAATTCACTGTTGAAGGATTTATATGTAGTCTTTCTTTGTCTACTCAGAAATAGCAACGGCATCTCTTGGGAATAGTATAGTCCATTGACTTTCCCTTGAATGGAATAATTAAAGTTAGCAGTAAACTTTGTCAAAACGTCTAAAAATAGAAATTTGAATGGAATACCTTGCTGAAATCCTTGGGGATGAGACTGCGTTTAACGAAGCTGACATAATGGATGTAAGCGTTGACGTATTCTAAATTTCATTACCGAAGGGGTTTATTTATTTTTTTATTTCTCTGCCAAAAGTAGGACAAGTTCCTTGTAGGATGATTGCAAGCAAGTAATCAAATCTGTTGCTTTTTTTTTACTGTATGTGTGTCTAACGCTTTGTAGTACTACGCGTTTATTTATAAAAGTAGATGAGCAACTCCCCTGAAATATGTGCACAATACAAATATTGCTCTTACCTTGATATACACTTTTCCTCGTAAGTTTTAGCGCCCAATCCTCCAAACACAATAACATCTACCTACTTACTACCCGCTGTCATAAAACACTACCATAAAATTTTTAATGTCCCAGCCTTGTGTTCCGTTTCTGTTATTGAATTTCAACTCGAGTGCCTCCTCTGCCTCGCTCAGCTACGATGCATATTTAGTTTATGCAGGCATTTAAATGAAATAACTCGGTACATCTATGCATTCATACTTCGTATCGTAGCTCTTACAAAGCAATACGTATTAAATTATTTCAGGACGAAGAGGCATGCCATGCTATCACAATTTTAATGAAATCCCATGAATGCATAACATCACTTCGTTTTTATTAGGTACACAACTACATTTGTAACATAAAATTTGAACAGGATGTTTTCTGCAGTTATATTCGATGTTGTTTTGAAAACCTATGTCAGGACTATTGAATATTTAGATTGAGAATCCCTATTATACGTAGCTACATACCGAAAACAACAAGGATTACATAAAATTTATGCCAGTTTAATAATAAAAATATTTACATGTGTACTGTGTAGAATTTGTGTTAGTAAACAAATAAATCCATGTTTTGCTTGTTAATCTAAATATAATTTTGCTACGAGCATTATTTGACAACAAATCCATGCCGTGGTTTTTTTTACTAAAATTTCTATTTGAAACTTCCGTTGGATTGGCATTGAAATTAATTGAAAATTTTAAGGAATAAAAAATACACTGTGGTAAAACAGCCGTAATTGCAGAGAAACGTTTGTTTAATAACAGCGTAGTAGTGTAATAGTAGCTTAGGAAGGTTTCAATAGTGTCTTGAAAGCGCTTAAAAGCTTTCAAGACACAATTCAATTTATTTGCGGATGGAGCGGAATATAAGTTCAATTTTGGTTACCAAAAATGTTTTCAGTTGTATCACAAGTGGAAAGTTGGAATTTATTAGCTATGGATATAGTTAAGTAGCCTTGTTTAATTATAGTTATAATCAGTGTTTCCATTAAGTGAAGATTTTCTTAGATTATGATTGCACATGGTACATGAACAGTTCACGCAACTTGATCTTTCATTTCATATGGAAATTAGTGCTGTGAAAGGGAATCTCTGGCACTAACACTAAGTCTTACAGTATACATAGGGTCTAATATTACATGTATGCAATCTCCTTGTTTTATAGAAATAATAAGGAGGAGAGAGAAGAAGAGGAGATTGCACTATTAAGTTTCGGGTTTGGTTTGCAAACGAATTTCGGTTTCTAGTGGCTCTTCTCATTTTGTTGATGAGGCTAAAGTTACAGAACTTGTGCTTGCCCTTCTCTCTCAGTACAGTAGATATTGGTATTTGTAATTTGATGTGTACGGAAGGCGTAAGGTAGCGGAGGAACTGCTTATTACTATTTATGAAGACACAGTGGATAGAAGGGCTGAAATTAGAGGGAAATGACATGGTGCAGTACATAAATTATGTGAAGGAAAGCACTCAAGTTCACATTTTGTTTCGCTTGTGTGGGTGAAAGTCTTGAGTGAAATGGCTGTTATAATATATAAACTCCCAATGCACCTTTCTCGATTACGAAAATTACTGTTCTTTATTTGAAGGAGTCTCCTTAGGGTAGCACTTATGAATGAGGAACCTCAACCACATGACATACACACAATGTTTACACTCTACTTTCCTCTCCTTGTTTTTCTACTCCTACCACTCTACTACCTTTAATCAACTAAAAAGTATCATATTTTTTTACGCTGAAGAAAAAACTCTGCGAATTATATGGCAAATCTTTCGGCAGAAATACTTCTGTGTGGAAATGCCTGCAGCAGCCTGCAAGAGTTCTGCATTTTTCATGCGTAGTTTAGCGTTTAACCTACCTAGGTCTGTGTATCTAATAAAAAAAGAAACTCTTATCACAACTCTGTATCATTTTTGTAATGGTAGACTACTTGAGGGATAAGTATGGGATGGTAAGTGGGAGAAAGCTCTTCAATGTCCCATTCTTAATGCATCATGTTGGAATTCCTCCTTGAAAACATCTCAATTTAAAAGAAAATGCTACCTGGGAACGTGCCCTCCTTACTTAACTCGAATATTTGTAGATTTTTTATATTTAGCGTAGACATTAATGTAGCTTCTTTACAGATATGCAATGTTCAGTTTTGGCAGGAAATCAGATATAAACTGTTTTTATGTTATGTGCAAAGTTCTCGTAGAAAAACTACTGCGTATATTTTCACTATACTTTAGTAGCATCTAAAGTAGCTTCTGTTCAAGAGGAAACTAACTACTTGATGTAAATCTGCTATGCACACGGACAGAGAGAGATACAAAATGCTGACATTCTACTCTCGGATTTCTAGTTTTAACTTGTTTTTTAAGGCTTGTGTTTATTTCGTAAATGGAAAAGTAAACTTGGCGTCAGTTCTCTCAGTAGTAGTCTCCATTCATTCATGTTGTGAAATGGTTGCCAACAAATTCTATTATTCCACAACTCGTAGGATGTTCTAATATGTCTGTTTGTATCTTGTGATCTTGAAAGTTTACAATGTTTATTTACATTTTCTATGTAGCTATAATCGAAGATGGCTATCATTGGCGGAATCCGTACCATAATGCTGTTCACGCGGCGGATGTTACTCAAGCCATGCACTGTTTTCTGCAGGAGAACATGATTTTAGAGAAATTGACGCATTTGGAGATTCTCTCGGCTGTACTCGCAGCCGTTGTTCACGATTTAGATCACCCTGGTGTGAATCAACCCTTCCTTATCGCTACTTCCAATCATCTTGCCGCATTATACAAGGTAACTACACTTTTAAATAAATACTTTTTCCTTTACAAAATAATATTACATTCTCCAAAGTTTTGTCGTTCGCAAATTAAGTTTTAAATAAAAAATAGATCAATCATGTGTTCCTTCAAAAGATAATTAGACAATAGATAAATGGGAATTTCGTAGAAATAAATATTTACTAAAGAACTGGAATTTCTACTATTTTCCGACTGTTTTCCTGGTTTGATCTATTGTAAATGGAAGTCATTGCAAGGAATTCCTTATTCTGTGCATAGAAATTTAAATTGCGTTGTTAAGTCCCTTGATCTGATCGTAGTGACAGTAAAATTGCTTTTGATTACGTGCGGAATGGAAAATAAATAGGAGAGTGCAACTTTGTCGGAAGTGTACTTTTGCGGTGCTACTAAAATATTTTATGGTTATGCTTGGTCGACTGCCCAACCATAGCTCCATACTGGTTTGGAATGATAAATTGCGTCAGGACAAGATGAATTACTGACGTGTGTGACGCAACAGCTTTCAGAAACATCTAAACTTAATGATAAAATGCAAACATTTAAATAGGAAAACGCAAATAACATATAGTAGTAGTACTAAACTACTACTAGACTACTACTGCTAGTTGAACGAATATAGATTCAACGCAAATAAATGCAATCGATTGGCCTCGGTTGGAAATTACTCTGGGCTATTTATATCGTTTCCTGCCTGCACACATATTATTATTATAGCCATAAATATACATTACCACATCCAGATCATAGGTGGGTGCAATAGCTACTACCTAAGACTATGTACTATGTACTTGAAACAAAAGCATTTACATCATAGAGAAACTATTAACTTGCAATTTAACATCTCTGAAAGTATTTGTGAGCTATGCAGATGCTTTCTGAAAGGAACAACTAAAGAGTAATTTCAATGTACGTACATGCATGGAAGGAGGCACAGCATCAAATATGACGTTTTTCATTTACAATTACAATAGTATTTCGCTCACAGCATATTTCCTCATTCCCTGTCAGCACGATATCTATACTTTCAAATTGGCTGACATGCAAAGATGGATTTCATAGTAGGAATATATCATGAATACTTTTCTGACCACAAATATAAATAACCGCAATGTTCAGAATTCAAACATTAATATTTCACAATTCACAATAATAAATAAACCCTTGTAGACGGAATAGGAAAGAAACGGCGGTGAACCTATTTCCTGCGACTTGGGTTGGCTCCTAC
>JAAAYG020053857.1:0-10817 GCA_009936455.2 Tomocerus minor
AAACCATAAAGTTTCCGTTCAGTCAGAGAGACCGGAAAAGAATAGTCGAAGGAAGCCAGGCCAACTCGCTCTCTCCTACTTCTCTCTCTCCACACTCCACACAGTTCAGAGATGGATATAGAAAGAGAGAGAGAGAGATGTGCTTTTGAGAGAATAGACTCCTCTCTGAGCCTCTCTCTCTATACATAAGCTTTCTAAAGGATTCTCCCGCAACTTCTTAGCCTGCTCAATCCGAGACATTTTTCACTAGGGGACTCGCTTTCACGCTAAACTAACCTAGAATCACTCCTGTTCCCAGACACACACTCCGTCCACAACTCACACACAGTACATAGAAACACATTAGAGAAGAGATGGAGAAAGGGAAATCTAGAATGGAGAAAGAAAGAACTTTAGTCTTTCCAACATTCCCTCTATTTTATATCCTCCCTGCTATAGTATGTACACCTTTTTCGCCTTCCTCCCTTCTTCCCTTCATCAATTGGCGTAACTAGAGACAGAATCCATTTCCCATACCCTTCCTTTTCCTCAACTCTGCCTATGAAATATAAATCCTTGAGAAATAAGCGACAGACAGATTGAAATTACAAAGGCAAGAATACTGTCTTTACCAAAATTATTAATTTTCTAGGTATATAACTTTATTAAATGGCCATTTAAATGGAGTTTAGAACATTGAAGAAAATTGACATTTTGACTTACTATCCTGTTCACGATTAATCACGATAGCCTATCCAGAATCGTCATTCGGCAATAGTTTTATGAACTCTTTAGCTCTGTACCTATAGTTATATATACCAAAATATTTTTCGAGCATAAAATATTTCTGAATTGTAACAACATTCGCAGGATTGCGCTATTGCATTGTCAACATATATTTTTCATCCTGAACTTTACAATGTTTAAGATGGAAATCAGAATTGTTAAATAATCGGGGAATTTTACATTTTACAATTATTTGGAAAATATTTTTTTAAGTTATTATGATGCATTGAGGAATAAGATTCCTTAGTACAAAGAAAATAATTAATAAATAAATGCATCTTTGGATGCCCGCATCAAGAAATACTTATCGAATGGTTGTCGATCAACGATAGCCCCTGGGACCCTCTGTTTAAAGGAAGGAACTCTGCTGTTGTATCGTTCTGTGTAGTTGTTTGGGTATTATGAATTACTTAGAAGGATTCATTTGAGCCTAAAAGCAAGGGAAGTGATATAAGAGAAAGGGGTCTGAAATTCTGAAGAAAGAAACTCAAGTAGAATTTAGTAGGAAGACTGAATGAGCCTTATTTCCCCTTTCATTTTATCTTTCATTTCGGATGTGACTTGGCTTAGTCGATCATAGTATACCTACATCTCACTTCCGTTTACTCTTATGACTTTTTCGTTGTGGGCGTTTGTTCTATGTTGTGCCTGAATTTTGTATTTCAAGAGTAAATGCTTTTATGCACATATTATGTTTATTAATACCACACCTAAATAACAAATGTTACTGTCATCGAGTTCTGTAACACAGAATTGTACTATGCTTGTGTGAGGTAGTGTGTGCACACAAGCTACAGGTACCATCTGATAAAAATGTTTACTGAAATTACTGCTATTAACAAGTCAGAATTGTTTTTGTACATAATAAACTATGTACATTCTGTGCAAATTACATTTTACATGGAGCTGATGACATATAGCTGAATTGGATGTAGGATACTTTTAAATAGTTTAATTTCAATTACAATTGTATAAACTGGAAATATTGTAATCTTTTTCCTCAGCTTGTTTGTACTAATTAAGTTTAAGTGGCTCAAAATAGAGAAGAATATGATCCGAACCAAACTTAAAAAATGTCGATTCTTTTCAAATGTAACATTCACAATATAAAGGTAATTTTTACATTTAGTAAGATATTATAGGTAGACTTTTGTAATGCTATTATAGGATGTTGTAGCATGTCAGGAAAGTCAGGATTACGCCCCTCCTCATTTTTAACTTTAACACTACTAGTTGTGCGTGTGGAATCAGATAGCATGGCAGAATGCTCAAACACGCACTTTTGTCTACATTATTACATACAATTACAATACATGCACAAATAGGCCGAATAATAATATCATCACAATTTTTCCACGTTGAAATTTCTTCAGCTACATTTCCGAGTTTTTAGTACAAATATTAAAAGTTTAGTATGCGTTATATATGAAAAGTTATGCATAAATGTATTTTGGTTTGTTGAGTTTTGGGAGTGAAGTAAATGTGTTTGTTTTTGTGTGTTTGTAGCCGAGCGAAAGAGAAACGCTTGAAGAAAGACGCCGGGAGGTCAAGATGGGGTCAGTATTTCCGTGGACTGAAGAGCTCTGGTCGTTCCGACGGCAAATCCGACATCATTAAAGATAGTGGCGATAAGAGTGACTCTGAATCTGGATTTAATCATAGTAAGTGTAGTCTCGCTTTTTATCTTGTCATGTTCATATTAGATGTCTAACGGAGGCAAAGCCGCCGCCGCCTTTACAAAAGCAGAAGAACACCCAACGAAACTTTCCTCCTCTCACCCTCTCTCTCTCTCTCTCTCTCTCTCGTATATTGCTTTGCTGTCCTTGCATAGCAATTCAAAATGCCCAAAGTGGTTTAATGTAGTTGCCATTATTTTGTTATACATTTGCTAAGAAACAACCATTGGAATTGATTTAAATATTTTACCTTTGTGTAATACCTTGGTGCATTCAATTGTATTCCTTACTAATGGAGAAATATTCTATTGTAGCAAGTAGCAATGTTGCAAATTCAAATATTTGGAATATATTCGCAGAACCGTCATTTTAGTACTTATATTATATGTATATACTTTAGTTTTAGCCTTGGACTGTAATATTTTACCTTCTAGTACTACCGCTCTGTTGGTCAAACTGAAAGCTATTTAATACAGCAAGGACATAGTTATGAATTATAAATGTTTGAGAATAACAATTGTTGTAGAAAGTGTATTATACCTACAGAGTTAATCAAAGAACATAAGAAAATATGCTATAGCTTTGAAAGGCTTTTTGGTTTCCGACATTTTCAATGTATTAGCTATGATTTCATGAATATTTTAATGATAAATGTAATAAGTAGGTAATAAATTATGGAAAATGTTTATTGGTCGATGGCAGGTCGTGTATAAAACAACTATTGTCTATTAGCTACAGAATTAGACGTAGAGTATTCGAAAAATGTGAAATGCTACTAGAATACTAGTCTAGTACATTCTGAGTAACTAGCTATAGGTACTGTTTTTTAGGTGGTATACTAATAATATGGTAATGAAGTAGTTTTGTGAGGTTCTGTCAGTATTTCTAATAGTGTAGCAGGTTGATAATATTTAAGAGGAATTTATATTTAGGATAATGTAGAGTAAGGCTAAGTAAGTAGATAGAAGTAAATGTGGGAATGGTATTAATGGGTGTGGTGGGATTTGCATTGTAAGGAAGGAATAAAAGGGACTCTTCCACTCAGCTCATCTGTTTAATACGTGCGTATGTATGTGTGATGTGATGATGAATGTATCTCTATATCCTTCTATGATCTGATAATATAGTTCTTGACTGAAATGCACTAGCAACAAAAGTAGGGCTATTAAATTCTAGGGCATCATCAATATCAACCTATTTCCTCAGAGTGGGAAATGTACATGGTTAGTAGAAGGAATCCTTATAATTTCTATGTGTGTAGTGAAGTACATGGATGTGTAAGTAAAGTAACTAATATTTAGTAAGTAAGCCAAAGGGATTGGTTGAATCATTGAATCCGCAGCAGATCGGATCACTCGGTCGGACAACAATAGGAAGCTGCAAGTGTGAAAGCGGGCATTAGCAAACGAAATCAAGTCTTATTTTCTCCTACTTATACGAGCTGGTGGAGGACAATGCCTTAAATAGATGAGAGAGAGAGAGAGAGGAGGGATATGAAGGAAGGGGAGCCCTCGTCCGTCGTGGTTGTTCTCTATCTGTACAGAGATGTAAAGAGGGAGAGGAGGAAATAATCGGAGGAACATCGCAGTGGCGTGGCATGGCCTGGAACATTGAACAGTCAGTCAGGAGGGGATAAGAGTCAATTTGTTAATAGATTTTAGCGATTATCCTTTTCTCTTCTACATTCTATTAGTAAATATTATAGGAGAGAAATGAAAGCAGCAACCATACATACATACATACCCTGCCTCTCTCTATCTCTCTCTCTCTTTCTGTCTGTCTGCCCCTGAATGAATCCCTGCAATTCACTTCCAATGGCAATGGCACAGTTGGAGAAATTCACTCTCAAGTAATTTCAATATCTCTGTGTGTACTAAGTGTAGACACTTTTATATCATTTTGTTATCTAGTGCTATCCATGTAGGATCATGTTTGTTGGCAACTCAGTCTACTCATTTACGGTTACTAATACCTTAAGCCTGAAATTAATCTCCTTTCTCTCTCCTTCTATCTATTCTATGTACTCTTCTTCTTGTTGCACGAATTTACTTTTTGCTTGGTAAACTACTACTAGTACTTCTCTTTTGCTAAATGTAAATAATTATGAGTACTAAATTCATTTCTATGATTTATCCCTCAATCTCCTCCCTCACTCATTCCTTTTTATTTTTATGTATGAGGATTACTCTCTAATACTCCATGTCATTGTCATAGTAGACTTAAATTCAGTTCTCAATCTCATAAATCCATGATAAAATGATAACATTATTATTCATTCCTTGTAAGTCAAATTGCATTTGGTGTTGTTTGTAGGGATGTATTGTTATCGTGTAGTTTTTAGAAATTGACGATTGAATTGAAAAAATGATTGACGACATTGACGTTATTAGAACTGAACTTTTGACTAAAAAGAAGGATTCATTCGTATTTCAAAGATTCTTTACTTCAATGTTTTATTGTTGTTTACTTCTTAAATATTGTCGACCTATTATCAGATGCTACTAACGATGAATAAATATTAATTGTGATGTAGATTTCTAGCAGAGTTATGGTAAAATTTAGACGAAAGTCGAATCTGATGAAAGTTTTAATAAAGTTGATTGTACTACTTGGAACAACTTCCAATTCCTGTTCTTTCAAGAGATACAATTTAAGAATCTTTTTAAATATGATATCCTTCATTTTCAGCATTATTCTATTTTATTAGTGTCCATATATTCACAGGTTTTTGTTGTTTGGAGTTACTTAAGCCAGGGTTGTATATTGTCTGAATAAAATTAAATTTTATCATTTTATCCCTCCATAAAAACCAGTTGGATAAAATTTGATGGATGAAATTTCATGTACTATTTCATCCGGACAAAACACAAAAACCAATTTCATCCAATTTTGTACAACCCCTTCATTTCATCCACCGTAACCCTGCTTAATACTCAATTTCTGAATCATGTTCAGTGGAACAGTAAATACGTAGAGAATATTTGCAAGAATTATTTATCTTAAGTCTCATTTTTGGCTACGTTTGCTTTCGACGATGCTGCAGCAACACCTACTTCGTAGCTTTTGTGGTACGGGCTTTATAACAAGTTCTAGTGCTTTTTAAAGTGGTTTCCTATGGCCCAAAAAATAACCAATGGTCTATTAAATTAAGTTTTTCTGCCCTTTTGGAGTATTTTAGGGCCCCGAAAGTTGAAAGTTGCGTGTCTAGTTACGGTATGAGATAGTGTGGTGGGAGAGATATTTATGTGATATATGGGGAAAGTATATCATCCTGTAAAAGGGTAATAGGACGCTAATGGAAAATGAGATGTGGCAGCTATGAGTGAATCTTGTGAATTTTTTATCAGAAGACAGAGCCTAATGTGCTTACTCCTTTTGTCGTCCCTCTTCTTTATGACAAGTTGGAACATTATCATTGCAGACATCAAGTCAACATGACGAAAACACTCCTTTATACTCCTTAATAGCCTCTTGCTGCTCACGAGCTCCTTCCCACACTCCAGCTCCGGAGACCCACACCGTTCTTTATGGCTATGATATGGAAATAAATATGTCCACGTAAAATGGCACCTGGGAATTTATTTCTCTTTTTCTTTCTTTTCTTCTAGGTGATTTAAGTAGCAACGACGGTTTCGTGGACATGCCTGAAATGGGTGGACCGCAAACCCCAAGTCAGCATGGAACCTACGGAGGAAACTCTTCCCCTTACAACATGGGACATGACTCTGGAGGAGGAGGATCCATCCATCATTTCCCTCATTTCACTCCGGACGGCATACCAGTCTATCCTCCTTTGGGTAAAACTCTTTTTCATCATTTTATCCATCTAAAAATAAAATTGACTTTTTAAACTCAAATGTTTTTTAGGAGAAACTTCCAATATATTTTGTAAATATTTTAAACTTGAAATACAATGTCAATTTGTGTTTCTACAAAATGTATTTTGTATTTGAACGATTGTACTTTATCATTGAAACAATATCATTTTCACTCTGTAGTTAAAAAGTCATTTCTATTTTCATTTTAAAAAAATAATTCTGCTGTAATTTTTTTGGATTAAATGGGCAATGTTAAATTTTGCAGTAATATTTTTCAATTTAATTTTTCCAGTAGAAGTTTTCAATTTAATTTTTCCTTTTCTTATTATGAATTAGTATTCTATTTTAATTTCTTTGAATGAATTATTGTCAATCTTGATTTTCCCAGTATAAATTTTCAATTTTAATTTTCTCCTTTTGAAGTATAAACTAGTGCTTTTATTTCTCCAGTGTAAATTTTTATTTCACCATTTACTTTTACGTGCTGATTAATTTTGTTGTTGTCTGTCAGATGTACTCTTTAAGGTTTTTGTAATTAATTATTTACTGGAAGTGCGTGCTTTGTTTTTATTTTCTGGATAAGTTAATTTCAATTAAAAAAAACCATGTGAAACAAAGAATGGATTTAATTTAACATTGCAGTAAATGCTTAACTAAAAATGCAGGTGGGAACAGTGGAGGGAATCCGGTGTTGTCTTCATCCCCCGTTGGAGCTGGAGGTGATATTGGACCTGTTCCGAATGGACCCCACCCGTCTTATCAAGAGTATCCTCCGTCTCCCGCCTCCTGGCTAAGCGATGTTGATTCTAACGCAAATCCACAGTATTAATTAGAATTATGTACACACAACAAATTGATTAAAAAAACATAACAAGCATATTAATAATTAATTCTAAGAATTTAAGAGAGACGATGAGAAAACCATAAAATAATAATATTAAGATGTAATTTGCATTTTTGCAAATACTGATAGGATTAATTATATTGACATTTAGTTAAAAACACTATTGACATGAAACCAATATTATTATTATTGTTTATTAAAAGTTAGTCATGTATTGTATGAGGTACCTTATGCAAAATTAAATACTATTACTACGATAATACAAGGTATAATACAAGATAATGGAAGTATAGGTATTTATAATAAGCTACTTATGTCATACTATAGTTAAGATAGGTACAAAATAATTAAGAATAATCACCAGATTTAGTCACAGGCTTATGTACTATTTATGTTACTAGTCTATTAAATATAATCGAATCTTATCTGGCTAGTCTACATCAAGTATGGTGAAATAAAGATACAGCTTAAAAACAAATAATATGATTATGATAACAGTTGTGACGTAGCTTTAGAGTTTCCGCACTGGATTTGTACACTAACTATGTAAATACAAATCAACATAAACTTGTCGAATTGTAAATTCTGTACCTATATATAAAGCTAAAGTATCAAAAACCTCTTTTATGTTGACTAAATTCAAGTTTTTGCCATTCCGAATCCTTTCTGTACTTAAAAAGATAGTGTGTTAACAAACATTTCCCCCGTAACATTATGTAATTTGAAAGTTTCGGGTAGATTTCATATTTTTTGTTATTTTTCAACATAAACAATCCTACTACATCATATCCAAAAATAAACCAAAACTTTGCATTTAGGTAATTACTTATCATTTCTATGTATTTTTTAAAATCAAAGGCAGCAAGTATGTGTATGTTAAGTATTGTGACCCCGAGGATAGCTAAAGTAAAAAATACATTATTATTATGTACATTTTCGGAAGAATAAATGCTATTCATTACATAGCTGTCTCCCTCACTAATCAACCCAAGAATCGGACAATTCATTTTACAATAATAATATTTCCCTGCTACGATTAGCACAAGAGCACAATCACAATTTCAATGTTTTGCACGTTTGGTTTAAAATAAAGACAAATAGGATGTTCGTAATATTTACATCGTACGAGGAAGGCATTGTATATCTGCCCTACATGTACGCCATAATATTTACCATGTAAACATGATACCAGACAAACAAGGCAAAATGTTTCCTTAAGTTTTTTTCCCGTGGGTTTTGCCGAAAAAGCTGCATTTACCATTTGTAACCTCCAGGTACTCAATAGATGTTACCCACGTGTTATTTGTTGAATTATCGGACTATCATCAACATCCAGTTAATTCCAGTTGCTCAATTTTGTCGTTACTTTTCATCGATTTGAAGACTGAAATCAACCCAAGTGAGATAAATACTTTTAATTAATTGAATTTCCATTCGGTAGAAATAATTATGTTTATTTAGTAACTTGCTGCGTTATGTTTTACAGATAATAACATCATCAAGAAGATCCTTTTCAAAGTTACTTAATTGGAAATGAAACTAAACTTTTTGTTTTACCTTTCAATTCTTTGTGGGATTGTATGTTTGGCAAGTGCGCTTCCTTCTCAAACCAGAGTTTTTGGCCTAGTAGGATCACGCTGTAAGTATGGAATCTCAAGAACTGGAAAATGTCAAAAACGTCCTTTAAGGAAACCTCAATTCTCAAGAAAACTGAAAACAATAAATTGAAAATCTAAATTACCTGCACAATATTTTCTGACGTATTATTGTTATTGATAATTGACAGCTTCGCCCTTATTACGCTGTCAATTTCATTTTATTGGATCACATAAAGAAAACATTACTCTTACAGCGTTACATTTGCAAATGTTTTCACGGATTTGCAACAGACATGATACAAGAAAAGACACAAGTACTATCCATTTCGATTTGATTACATTCATATATCAATTATCCAAAAATATTTGTGTAAAACGAGAGTAAAATAGAAAATTTACTTTTTTCGGCCCAAATAAAATTTTGTGATATTCAGGAAGTTCTAAAACTTAAAAATGATCAAATTATAAGTTTCGAAATTAATTCGTTAAACAACTTTAAAATCCGATTTTCTATTTTACTCTCGTTTTACACAAATATTTTTAGATAATTGACATTGTAAGCAGTTATTGTTATTATCTACCATAATACATTTCTATTGACACACTATCAAACAAGGCCTCTCTATTCTTCATTACAACGGATGGAGTTGGCTAGTAAAGGTACAACGCACCCGTGACGGTCAATATTGAGCAATACTTTTGCCTATTTCAAGCGATATTTTGTCCATTTTTCTGGATTTTCTTATTGAGAGGATACATGACTCAATACTGAAATCAGAATTCATAAAAGTTTACTACAAATATGAAAAAATGGGCTCAGATAGATAGATACATACATACATACATACATAGATATACACAGACAGAACTTCAAGGCATTCTTATAATTCCGCGTATTCTTTGTCTTTTCAATGCCTATTCTTGCGTCATATTAATCATTATCATTAACACTACAAACTTAACAGGAGGAAAATACATTTTTATCGGTTATTAGTGTTATTACTTTATTTTATTAGCAGGAAAACCCCCGTCTTCAGATGACGCTTATTTTTTATTTATTATATGTTCTGATAAAGTCCAACTTGGACATTACGTTGGTTTTCAAACTAGACACTAACTGATCAACAACAAAGACTATTGTATTGTAAGTGCATTTGCATTTTGTTGTAATTTAATTTTAAAAATAGCTATTAATAGAATTTATATTTTGGTTGTGTTTCAGAATAACATCATCAATTTCAATTCATCATATAACCCTTTAATAAATCTACTTCAGTACAAATGAGACTAACAACTTTGGTTTGGACCCTGGCAATCCTGTTTGCAATTATACTTTCAACTATTGCGGCAACTAATCATGTTGCTCAACAAATTGGAGTTGGGATACGGTGTACATTTGGAAGGTCCCGAAACGGAAAATGTCGACGACTGCCTTCAAAATCTTGGAGATATCAAACTGGCTAAAGAAGTAATATGAATAAGAATAAGTTAGTAGTAAATAACTTTAAAAAATATATCATGTAATACAAATTATTAATTATTTAATGAGAAATATATATTTAATTGATTAGCATTCTACTGATTTCGACGACATTGAAAATTTCCTGTACGTGTGGTGACCCACTATCAATCGCTAAAGCTTTGGACAGCAATTAAATACAAATTATATACATCAGCTTAAATCTGAACTTCTCAATGTCCCCAAATATCATTTATAATAATTATAATGTATCTTTAAGCTGAAATTGTAGTGACAAAAACCTTTATCTTCCTAGCGAATAATTATAGATATAGTATACACCACCGAATGGATTACATAAAAATTGATAATAAATACTAGTTGTAATTGTTTTACAGGAAAAAAAATTGCCAAAATATCTAATCGCTGAAAATAATTGAAGGGCAATTAGACCATAATAAATAATATTCTTGCTTGAAGCAAGACTATGCAGATTGTAAATGTGGGGCAGAATTAAACGTGAAAATATCTATACCTACTTAAGAATTGTGAATTTCTACATACCATAAAAATTAAATACCTATACGCACATTTTACTAGTTAGCTGTGGTTTTTGGTTATAAAAGTCGTAATCCATATTTTTCAGTAACCAAATAT
>JAAAYG020053879.1:0-10815 GCA_009936455.2 Tomocerus minor
TTCAGATACGTTTAGCTGCAGGGAACCGTCTCACACTCGATTGTAATGAAATGAGTCACAGTCAAAATGCTACAAAGTCATCTTACATACAATGTGGTTTCGATCAATATCAAGTATAATCTTTCCAAAACATCATTTAAGTTACACTGAAAGATTATTTTATGCAAACTATTTTTCTCTTTTCGATTCGATTAAAGCCAGCTTTCGAAAGAATTCATGTAATAACTATATTGTGATTAAAACGTCAGCAAAATTGGGTTTATATTATAAGTAAAATTAATTCTCCCATGTGTCCTAATCTTTTTTTAATTGGATTTCTTAAAAATTAAATTAGATTGTTTCTGCATATTGCAGTTTTGTTTTATGCAACGATACTCTGTTTATAAGCAATGTATTGCCTTACTTAAGTAAAACATGAACGAATGCATGACTTGAATTGTCACTTGGATTGACTCGTCTAAATTGTCGACCGATATTATTTTCTCTTTCACTTTAAAGAGTTAATAGTTGACACCTTACAGAGAAAGCGAGAGATACATAAAAGATCTGACGTATCAAAAAGTTTTGATAATACCTAGTTATTACACCTAGTTTAAACTAGTTTGTGTACTTTATAGAGTTTGCTATGGGCAAAAGTAATTGAGACGACAGTAGGAGGAAGTATAATATTAGAAGGTGTTTCACAAACTTTGAAATGATGAAAGTTACTTAAAAATGATGAGGCGTGCTGCCAGTAGGACAATACAGTTTTGTTCGTTTAGAAAAGGTTAACAAGTTATACAGATTGCAGCATCTATCTGTAGCATTAAATCATGAGATCCAGAGAACGCGTGCTGAGTGTAAAGAATTAACAACTAAATGTATGTCGGTACATAAATATGTGCTTATATTTAAAGCGTATGTTCTGGTTTCCCATATGTTACTAAAAATACTTATGTAACATGTATGTAATTTCAGCATCGTGTGACTCTGATTGGAATCATAGGCCACATTATTATTTTCACTAAGGGCTTAAACAAACAAAACGAAATTATGGACTAATTCACTTGGCACCCAAAAGTTCATTTTCTAGTGTAACAGACTAAAAAGTTTTTGGGAATCAGAGTGGATTTGCACGTTAGAACTTTTGCGAAACGAAACTTTTTGATGTGCTCTCAAGTTGAGTTGCCAAACTTTTCCATTTACCTATTATTCATTTCGATAACTATTTATAATGTGGCTGTTGTAGTAGCTAAGTGCAGTTTTCAAAAATTTTGTTTATTACTTTCTGATATCAAACTGTCAGCTAACCTACTAGTAGTAGCCAGCTGCAAGCTATTCAAGAAGTAAAGTCACAACTCTCGTAGAAATACGCTGTACAACAATAACATTTTAGTGGAAAATACTTAAAGAAATCCATATTTTGGCATACATTTCTGAAATGAGCTCTCAGGTTTATGATAAAAGCCTAGCCAGTGAGATGTACTTTCAAAATAAAATGCTTTGAAAAGATTTATTAGTGTATCATGCTATGTCTCAAAGAATATTTTGTTGCAGGGAGTAGGGAAAGCTTATAATAAAAGTTTTTTTATCTCAATAAACGAGATAAAAGCAATGGAAGTACTCTTTTGGCTTTAAAGTTAGGTAGACTCTTGTAAGGTAATGGGAATAATTGTTGTAGTAGACATAACACGAATACTGTGTGCTCCATTCTATACTTTCATTGGCTTATCTTTTAACAGCCGAATTTCTTTTGTAGCACTTGGCTCTGGTTGTCATATACTTATTTAGCTTTTTGTTATGAAGCCATTCTTATTAATAGATTCAATTAGATTTAATGAACCTGTAGCCATAAAGTGCATAATGAATTTACCTTCTCACTAACCATGTTATGTAAAATTCATGAAAACTGCTACACTACAACAAAAACTTTTTTGCACTATTTCTTTCATCAACTGAACTGAAAGTAATAAGCCATGCTATTAATTATCATAATCATGTTACATTTTTTTCTGGCAAAGTTTGACCAAGATTCCACTATTCTAGACTTGTATTTATGAACTAAATTGTATATCTACTTCAAGATAGTCTTTCTTCACGAACTTCACAATCAATAGAATCATATATTTAATTACCTTACATCAATCGTCAGTTTTAGAAATGTCCGTAAATGCAGGTTAAGTACGCGGAGAATATAGTTTACATTTTTGGTGCAAATTAATTAAACTGCGTAGACAATGACATTTGAATCATAATGGCACTATTATAAACAATTAATCGACAATACTTGGCTTGTTTGCATTGATGAGGACGTGTTGTAAGATGCACCTACATATAATTAGATTAACTGCACTTATAATTGTATTATAAGTTTCTTATAATTTACATATTTTTCCGTGAGAAATGAATACTAACTTTAAATAGCACTAATGACACTAATGAGATATAATTGCATCCAATATCCGATAGGACTTTAAGTATTATGCACCGCCACCTTTCCTCGGAGCAATAATGGCCTCCAGTTGTTGCTGGTAGAAAAGTTTCAAAGTTGATTGAATTGAGATAATGAAACTTATAATATTATAAACTATCAATGTATATAAAAGAAATTACCTTCAATTGGAGGTTTGCTCGTTTGAGATTTTGAACTTCTTCAGATCGTCTCTTCTCTTCTCCTTCTTGAACCTCGGCATAGCGACGTTCTTCCTGTTCGATCTTGATCTCTAAATCCGCAATTTCTATCTCCAAGTTTTCTTTCTCAATTATTAAATCCGAAATTTTGTTTTCCACTTCTGCTTTTCCAGCTTCACAAAATAGAGCTTTTCTCATAGCATAAGCCGTGGCACTTTCATAAAGAGCCTGATATGCTGCCATTGTCATTTGGGCTTCATCTCGCACTCGTACTAGAAGCAAACCTCTTTCTGCACAGTTTATTGTCACTTGTCGAATCAGTTCATCTACAGTCATTTTACAAAAAAAATTTCATGCACAACAAAACTAAGAGAAAGTTTACATTGCGTAGCTTGCATATATAGAAACTATATGCATAATCTTAATCAATTAATTCCTGCAAGATCTACAACATATCCGTTACCAAAACATTG
The DNA here is from genome assembly GCA_009936455.2 of Tomocerus minor. Classification (NCBI taxonomy): domain Eukaryota; kingdom Metazoa; phylum Arthropoda; class Collembola; order Entomobryomorpha; family Tomoceridae; genus Tomocerus; species Tomocerus minor. The sequence goes on from JAAAYG020053879.1 coordinate 3,084, forward strand.
AGAAAATAATTCTCGTCGTATGGGACAAATCCCAGTTTCTCTGGCTTGACGTTGCTTCAGACGAGTGTCCAATTGTTCTTGTAGTGTAATTACATCAACTCGGCTGGCGGGCACTAAAGAAACCTAAAGCGCAATTAAACGTACAGCAAGTTAATGCTGTTGCCCTCCTTTTTGTCATGAAATTGTATTTTATAAGATAGCATTTGCATAAGGACCGTTTGTTTCCACAATTTTCCATCCTCTTCCCATTCCCGTGGAGGAATTATGGCGTTCAAAATGTCTTCCATTTCTTTCTTGGTGATTCCAGACTCTTCACAAATAGCAGATTTAATTCTGATTGGCTTTTCTTTTGTCGTTGTATCAGGCATCTCGGTAACAGCTGGTGTAGTGGGTCGACCAAGCATTGCCTACAATTATGTAAGCCAGAAAAGTTTAATTAATGACAATGAATTATATTTTGAAAGCTAGTCATAACTATAGCTATGTAACTTTCTATATGTAAGTTTACAATACGAGTCTCCTTAAAAAGATGAGATACTGTCTAGTTACATAAATATACATCAAAAGAAATGGAATTTTAATTGTCTTTCGAACAAGTTTTCAATAAAAGTTCATCGTCAACATATTAGGAGAATTAATATTGCATGTACCTGCAAAGCTTGATTTTGCTGGTTCGATTTTTTGCCATAAGTGGCAACGACCACGGGATTCTCATATTTTATCAAAGTATTCTCATTTGTTATTTTCTTTGATGCCATTTTGCTTATATTATGCTGATCCTTAGCAAGCACGCCAGAAAACAATGTCAATTGGCTTTCGTTGGTCAAGGGCAGAATTGGGAGAAACCTTCAGTAATTTGTGATCTATAAAGAAGATGCCTGTAGCAAGTAAGCGTACTTTTTATATGAAGCAACAGCCAAGGATAATGGAATTTCATTTGGGAATATTGTTATTTCAAGGCTTTTTGTATGACTGTATAATGTCCATCAGAAAACGTATCATGTTACTTCCCGTTTTTCAGAAACTGCCATATTCTGGAAAATGTTTCTAAGACTACTTAGTAATCACACAATGAAAAATAGTATTATTGCTATTGCATCGTATTATTTATGCAATCGTAATTCGTAATGCAAGAGCATTTCAATTTCATATACTACACAAGTCATATATAGTAGGTACACGCATAATTCACATCTGAAATTGCTTATTTATACGTATGATTATGCTATGATTAAGGATGTATGATTGTATGAATGCATGCTGAATGGGAGTTTTACGATATGGATGACGATCCATTCCATGATGCTGTCATTTTAAAAAATATTAATGAATGCCGAGCATAAAATGATAAAAGCTAATGACGAACTTAGGCACTTTTATTCAAATACATCGTGATACAAAAATAGCTGTATAAATTAGAAAATTGTGTAAATATATTATTTAACCATTCCAGTCTAAATGATTCTTCCTGCTCCAGAAAGACAAATGTGTTCAATATTATCTTCGTCAACAAAGGCGCATTGGATTGGATAGTGACCCTAAAAAGAGAACAAAAAAATGTATGTCGCATGTCGTATGTCCTGTCTATAGTGCTATATCGTTCTCTTTCATTGTGTAGCACATTGAAATTGTTTTTAAAGCTTACCGAAGGAACAAAGGGTGGAATTGTAAACTTTTGGGTGTAGGTGTATGTTCCATTAGGACTAATGGGGCAACCATCTGGAGTTATGTCTTTACAAGCCTGAGATTCTGGAACATCAAACGGTTGTCCATAGTATACTGTTTTGCATTTGATTATGGAGCTATTGGTTGGTCGGTCTGAAATCGTATTTGAAAAAGAGAAAAATGTAATGCAGGCACTGCACTACATTCACTGGCCACTTTTATGCAGTGGCGAAACTTAAAAGACTATTAATGAAATTTTGTTACTCACATGGAGAGAAATCAATTTCAACTGTGTACTCCCTTCCTTTGAAAAGAATGCATGGAAAGGCTGTGCAGTCCGTTATTCGTGTCTCATGAAATTCCCCAGCTAAGTGGATTTAAAAAGTCCGATTTTATTTCACACCTTGTTATTATTGCTATATTCTATTTGGATGAGTTAACCATATTCAGCAATATAACTTACGGCATGTATTTTGTGTAGGAACTACACCAGCCATTGTGGTTGCAGCTAGCAGAATAACACACAGTGAATGTATTTGGACCATTTTGCACGCAACTATTGCAATACTGAAAGAAACAACTATAATATTATAGGGTCTTTGGCAAGCTACTGATTTTCCTGATGGAAAGCATTTCTATTTATAAAGGTTTATTAGTCGCGAATAAAAATATTTGCCTTTATTTGTAATTTAAAAACACTTGCTTCACGAAACATTGAACCTGAGGACGAATTCGGGGCACGTTTCGGTCTATCCATGAAAAGAAAACATGTGGAAGGAAATAATTTACATGTTAATGTAACAGAAGTGCAGTATAATTAGTATAAAGGTTAGTATTCCACTACGTAGATTACTATATGGTATTAATATAAATAGTTTTGGATACTGTAATTCTAAATTATTAGTAATTAATTGCTCCCCCAAGTGGAAGTAATAATCAATGCTAGTTTACAACTTTTATGAGTCTTTTATGACGTTGTTTATGCTAATCAAGCAATCTATACGGCAGGTAGACAATTATTCGTTCTGTAAGTAAGTTTTATTAACTGATTTGTTAATCCCTGACATATTTCTTAACAAGTTTTATGTAATCATGCATCTGTTCATTCTGGTTTACGTAGACGACCTCACATTTGTATTGAAATCATTGAATGGTAACATACAAGCTGTTACACCTCTGCTACATGGCTTTGGATTTACTGACAATGAGCAGAGAGGGACACTAAAACTTTCGCTATTAATACATCAAATTATAATTCAGCTACAAAAAAGAGTTATCCGAGTCGTGCTCTAAATTACCACACAAATATGAATTACTAATAATACACACAAATAGAGATACGTGTTGTCACTATACACAGTGCTTGATAAACTAAAATGATCTGTGTACCGTAATGTACTTAATGGAATGCGTATTAAATACTAGACAAAATATCAAATACCATATGTAATATCCAGTACTGTACAAATATATGCTATGTTAAAGCTATTATTATTAAAGTTAATCTGTGGCTTGAGTTGCTTTTTGTCTTGTCACTAGTCTCGCTAGTCCTCTTTCCCCGTCATTACAATTATAATCCCAATTTTATAAACCCACCGACTACACTCAATTATTCCCTCTATTATTATTGTTATTGATACAAACACACACATACAGGAAAGGCACTTTTAAGTCGTCTCTGACACAGTGATCCCCAATTTTGTAATTTGTGGCATTTGACTATTGACACTTTCACTTGTTTGTGTTGGCTTGAAATAATACATATGAATTTGTGGTCGATAGCAATCAAGGTGGCAGTCTTTACACTAAATGTAATGTCCACTCTCCGTTAGATTTCACAGTTAGTACTTTGTGGTGGAATTTTCTAAGAGAAGCTCTGTGCCCTACACTCACAAGAGAAATTTTTAACCGCAGGCATTCTGAGTACAGTAAATCTTCCATTTCGATTGGCAAGGCACTCGTTGCTTCATCTAAAACAGCTACCATTGGACGATGATAAAATACCCGTAGAAAAGAGAGTCTCTGCATTTCCCCGGGCGATAAACTATCATACCTGCGTTGAAACAAAGTATAAATGGCAAAACTCCTTTGAAACCCGATGTATATTAGTCTAAATCGAATTCAAAACGATTTTAACCTCGCAGAAATCAAAAGGATGAAAACTTACACATTCCAAGACACAGGACTATCGAGCCCTCCTACTCTTTCGACGAGCGGTAGTAGATTTAGCAAAGACAGGTAATGTGCTAAAACTTCATCTTCGTTCGGGTTCCTCAGAGAATTGTGTAAAGGAAAGCATACCTTGACGTAAAATATATTTTATATTACAGGAGTATACCCGTCAAATTCAATGCTAATTTGAATTGCTAATATGAAGGTTGTCTTACTTGCTCACGAAGTGTCCCTACAGTAAGGTACGGCTTCTGCGGACAGTAGTACACTCCTTGAGGACTGGGTGGAAGATGCTTTTTTATTGTCCCCTCATTATGCGGCCATAAACCTCTTAAGACTCGAAGTAGACTAGATTTTCCTGAAAGAATATCACATATCAAAGATACAACAATAGCAAAGGTTTCAAACAAACAAAATTCCGAAATAAGTAACTTTTTAACTATATAGCGTGAAAAACTTTTGGCTTACCAGCAGAACTCTCGCCTACAATCAGCAATGATTCTCCCACATTGATTTCCAATGACAAACCTGAATACAATATATAAAGTGTTGAAAGCATTTACAATTAGCATTTTAATGTGATAGTTAACAAATGTAAGTCTACCGCTAATTAGGGCGTCTTCCCTTACTGGGGGTGAAAACGAAATGTTTTCTAATGTCCATGCGGGCATCAAAGGTAAATCCGAATCTCTAGACCCAATGAGATTTAGAGGGTCGCATTTGCTGTTACGCAGTTGTATCCACTTCTGATACTCATCAAATTCATCCGAATCATCATCGTCATTTGGAAAGACATCATTCCAAAATTCGTTAAGAGCATTTATCCGTTCAAAAAGTTGAGCAATACGATGTGATACACCTGCCACGTCACTTAATTGACTTGAAAGCTCCACTAAACTTGTGAAACAGTAGATGAGATAAATGTTCACAAAGGCGTTCTACAAAAAATACAATTGTCCGTGTTTTGGTCTTTTTTGTTAGAATTGAGTTTGAAAGCAGTAGATGGATGGATACTCACCGCACTAATTAAGGCACCTAATTCTGAAGGGGACAGATCGTCGTAACTGCCTGAGAAAATAGGAACAGCTAAAACTAGGTAGCTTAAAATTGATCCCGCATAATTGAAGAGATTGACTGCAAAGTTTAGAGCATATTGTTTGCAGTATAACCGGTATTGGACCGAAATTAAATCGTCTAAAGATTCATTCGCCTTTCTTCCCTCTAAACCTGCGGCACTATGGAAGGCAATTGATTCAGAGTTCACTCTGATAAGTAGGTGGATGAACCTGTACATAAAAATGGCATTTATTAACAAATGCTCCCATACACAAAACAAATATCAGCATTATTTATTCATAGAATATGAATTTGCAAGTTTATCAAGTTTGCTATATTTAACAAGTCTCCTTGATATTAATGAAGCAAGTTTCTTACCGATAGTCACCCTCGCATTTTTCTTGTCTGCATACTAATCTTACTATTGGGTTCATGAGAAGTTTGTTTAAAATGGTAGCAATTATAAAAAATACAAAACACGCAACAGGGCCATGCCATCCAGACCTAAACAAAATAGTACATTGAAAAATGCAATCATGGGCAGCATAAATTCTCACATTGCATTTAAAGATTTCAGTCGGGCACTCCGTAACCGCCTTGTGTATTAAAGTGTAAGATATGATTTGTTATTTGCACTAGGTATTTTATCTGCTTGTGACCGCGTGTCGCTAATTTCCTAAGACCGTTCTAATAGTGTAATGGCTATTATAATGCATAAGTTTCCCGTTGTCCGGAAGTATACGGATGACTTGTCTAGCAATTTCATTTCAGTGTGAACAGTAGCCATTCCACTGTTAGAACGCTCGTAGGAACTTAGCGACACGCGGTTCCAAGCGGATAAAATTTTGCGAATGACAAATCATATATTACACTTTTTCAGCGAGTGTCCCGACTTTTAGTATTATTCGGCTATGAACTGCAATTATGTAAAGAGAGAATTGATATTGATACCTTATATACGACTGCTGTGTATAGTATGCAATGACGAAAGGAGCAATGAGAAGTTTTGGCAATATTTCACAGTATGTAGAAGTAAACTTATCTATGTCTTGAGTAATACGCTGATCCCTGAAAAACATTTGCAAATATATTCTTCATACTTGTTTACATAATATAGGAAGTATGCTCTAGATATGAATGCGTTAACAAAAGATGTAATTACGGATTATCTATGGTTTTATCCAACACATTAAGTTGGTAGTAGTGATTGCCGGAAAAATATAATCGATGGGCTGATTTTGACAATAATTGTCTCCAGGCGGCAGTTAGAATTTTTCCCACGAACACCCTTGTGCTCTTCACCTACGCAGTGAAAATAAAAATGAGAATTGCGAAAAATGAATTGTTTTTGACATTGGATTATGATAATACATATTATTCAATTTAAAACCTACAGAGCATATAGAAAAAATTATCCCAACAGCAATTCCAGTTTCCTCTTTGAATCCTTCAAAATCTTTTGATCCAAGAACTCTGTAAAATTTACTCGGGACCAAGCCGACTTGATAGACAACATATTCTTCTATAAAGTTAATTCGAAAGCACATGTTTTCATTAATCTTGCATAACACTTGCACTTGTTCCAAGATTGATTTTAGATAATAAATCTGTGGTATAAAGAGTGTATACTTAAACTGCATACTTACCCAATAGTGATAGACCTAGCAGAAATATGAATAGGAAAGTAGATAAGGACCAAAAATTGAGAAACAATATTTTATGCAAATGGCAAAACCGTTTGATGAACAAAAAATCAAATCCAAATTCATCTCCAGGAATTTTTCCGCTGCTTTCTTCCTGTTCAGCTTTAGCATAGCCATTTACAGTATTTTTCGTTTCAATTTTATGTCCATTGCTTCTGGGTCTCAAGCCATCATTTTCTGTACTGTCTATGTCAATCTGAATCCCTTGACTTCCTATGTCACCCTCTCCACCTCTGTCACTTGACGACATGCCTATACTACATTACCGCCAAGAAATATCGAAAATGAAACTGCAAGTGTGTGTGAAATAGTGTGAATGAATATGAATTGCGGCCGTGGCTATTCTCATTCTCAACTCTCTCACGGAATCATCCTCCTTTGCTCCACTACTAGAATCAAGGAAGATCATCATCCTGTTATCGCATGGAATAGTCTATGCGAATATGTACGCGTGGGTGACCTGGACAAATGAGAATGGGTTATACATTTTTATCGTGACGTATAAGGGTATAAGACGTAATTATCTTTTATGTGCGAACAAATGTTATCCCAGTGATAATAGTCATGTATAATATTGATTCTAATACAACTTTCTGTTCTAGTGAACTCAATTTTTCAAATATTCTCATAGCACTTGTCAAACCAAGCTCAAAATCAGTCCAACTAACGACCCTAGTTACAATGACCAACTATACTGACAATAATAATGGCTACTTTACCTTTATCATTTTTAAAGCAATCTAAATGAATCTGGGTCGATCCAGTTTATAGCAGCGATCTGTGATATACACTTTTGTTCTCATGTTATTTGTCTCAAGTTTCAATTATTTCAATTTCAATAATAATATACGATACCAGAAACACACCAACATCATAGACTATTGATTAACATTTGCTTCATTGTCTAAAATATGATTTAAAGTAAGGTCTTAAATCTCGTCTGAATACGTGTAAGATGTAAGTAGTTCATTTATGTCTTCACCAATTCATCTGATTCTTATCTAAACTCATCCACTTACCATATGCAATCAGGATTACAGCAGTGTTGTACTGTCGCGTGCAAACTTGTATGCACCCTAAGCCTTCTTGCCTGCAATTTCAGTTCCCCCTGATTGGTCAATTTATTTGAAATACAC
>JAAAYG020053890.1:0-10811 GCA_009936455.2 Tomocerus minor
TTGACATACAATATTGTTTACTTTGTTGGGCAGGTATTTTCAATGGGCCATATAACATCTCCCATGTAGTATGAGATACTTTTTTGGGATAAAGTATGTTTTTACTAGACTTATTGATGTAGAAAGACATTATTGATCTTCACGGACTGTTTTTTGAAAAATGTAGCAAAATGTATCAAAAAGACAGTTATATCTCTGAAACAGAGATGAAATTTTTAATACTAACGCTAAAAAGCATTGTGGGGGAATATTTCATAAGTCCGTGGAGATCAATGATGTCTTTCTACGTCAACAAGTCTAATAAAAATATACTTTATACCAAAAAAGAATGACATTTACACTTTATAAACTCAATGTGGACATTGTATGATTTTCCTAATGGCATAAGCGGCTGTACACTGCACCCTTAAAAAGTGCCCCGTAAGACCACAATCCTTGTGTTGACCATCATTTTCCGCTGATTTTTTTTTGGGAGAAATTTTATTTCTCCTAGATTGCTGAAATAGAGAGATAATATTGATCTCCACGGACTTGTAGAATGTTCTCTCACAAAGTTACGATCTATTATTGCTAACTTTCATCTCTGTTTCGGAGATCTCTTTCTCAGTTAACTGAAAAAATAATCGTTTTATATTCAAAATAAATCTTTGTTAAACTTATAGTTACTTTTTTAGTTTTTAATAAATTTCAAATGAATTAATAGTGAAAATGGTTATTAATTCATTTGAAATCGTAGATTTTATTCTCCCCGCCAAATCAAAATGTTGATGTTATACTTCGTGTGGAATATTGTGCTTCATGCTAAACAAAATCGTAGATTTTATGTTTCACGCCCCATACTAAATGGATAACTGAAAACATATTTACGTGTTCTGACAATGGTTAGCTTATTTTTAGTAAATATTTTTCCAGTTTTAAGTAAATATTTTGGCCATTTTTAGTAAATTTTTAATTAAATATTTTGCGAAAATAAATAAATAAATATCCGACCCCTGCTTATTATGCACCTCAAGGGGGTAAACGTCGGCTTCGCATCGGACGTTGGTTGGCTTCGCTTTTTGTCGCCAGGTAACTACGAATCTGGCGTCGGTTTCCTTCGCATTGGTCGTCGGGTGACTTCGCGTCGGTTGGCTTCGCTTTGATCGTCGGGTGACTTCGCATTGGTCGTCGGGTGATTTCGCGTCGGCGTCAGTTGGCTTCGCTTTGGTCGTCGGGTCACGCGTTTGTGTGTGTTTGTGTCTAGGAGAAATATTGCCTACTGCCCACAAATTCAACCATCGAACTACACCACTATTTTGTTACACAACTTCCATGCTTTAACAAAAAGAATGTCAACTCCGGTTCAAGAGGTCAAGGAAGAATTCCTCTATTACTATTACCATTACACCGGATCTCGTGGAGCGTTCTGTCGCCGCTTCGCCACCGCTATGTTACCCATAGAATAACTAAACGCTGCGCGATTGATGCTACCGCTGGATTTGAATGTGAGGAGGCAGGGGAGGTCTTCATCTTCAGGCAAATTCTGCTAGATTTAACGTGAGGGTCCACCCTCAATGCATTTCTAGGAAAATTGACGCACTCGTATAATTTAAATGGGAAAATCGGCCAAGAATTTGGCTTTTTTATGAGCTATATCCGGCTATTCTACGATTAGGGGTTGTACAAAAAAAGATTGTCGTGACGGAAATTTAACCAACTTTATAAAAAGGAATTGTTTCTTCCCTTTAGTACAGTTAGTCGGCATTCAATTTCCAATGAGAGGGCTAAGGATAGCACCTATAGCAGTAACGAAAATTTAAAAAAAAATTGAGTTTCAAAAAGGTTAAAAGAAAATAAAAAATGTTTTTATGGCTTTAGCTTGGCTTTGTATATTGCTTCCATTAAACTTCTACTTCTACTACTGGTATAAAATATTAGAAACCGCTTCTACCAAATGTTTTTTAAAATAATGCTACTTCTGGTAATGTTTTTCCGTAAAGCTGTGTACAGGGTAGCACCACTGGGGCGAGCTTTCTGTTACGGCTTGCCGATCGTTTTAGGATAGACATTTTGGTTCCGAGGAAGAGTCGTAGATTTCTTCCAAAAAGTGTCTACAAGCGCGAAAATATTTTTTTCGTGGAGTGGGAGAAATTCTTGGAGTTTGAAAAAATGTATTTATTTCTCCAGCTAAAAAAATCTCTACGATTTTTCCTCTGGACAGGTGTCCTTAATGATTTGCGATATTACATTTCAAAATTTTTTAGCTCTCTGTAGTAATATAAATTGGCGCATGCGATCATTGGGGCACCCTTAATCCCAAACAAGTAGGTGCGTGATGCCGTCTCAACTGAGTCGGTCGGATGGCTTGTCGGTGCAGTAGTAGTACCTACAAGCCATCCGACCGACTGAGTCGGTCGGCTGGCTTGAAGGAGCCGCCGGTTAAGTTAGTTGTTTGAAGTCCTTTGTTCTGATTCCTGATACCCTTGAGAGACCACGTACTACGCACTACTCGGCTTTCTTTTTCGAAACAAAAGACAATTGATTGACAGCGCACAACAGGTTCCAGAAATATTACCTCTTATTAGTGACCAAAAACGGAAGTATCCCGCAAATAAACTTCAATATCTATGCAAAATACAGAAGTACTGTCTACTCAGCCACAGCTTTCATACATTACTCATGTAAACAAACGGGGGATAACTGTCCTCTATTGTGGCCTGTGACGTTTCCGTAACGCATAGTTCCATTCTAGGTGAACTGTAATTTCACTTGGGAATTGAGAAACGATAAGCGGCACTGCACTTCACTGGAGTGGAGTGTGAGTTGGAAAGTAATAAGCAGGACGATTTAGGTAACAAATATTGCAAAAGCTGACTAGATAGATATAGATAGCCATGTTTCGAAACTTTGTAGGAGCTAATGAATTATATAACTGTCAACTGTAGGCTGTTGATACCCTTTAATTTAAAAGTCAATCATATTTGATGATTATTGTACTTTTTACTGTAAGTACCTAAAAATTAGCTATTTTTTTCGGAGTCAAATTCATCTATTCAGGATCAGGGAGTGATCAGGGTAGTAGTCAAAAACGTGTTCAAGTATTGATGAATTATTTAAGGATGATCAATTAAGAAGGCAGTAATTTTGGACAACTCTCGCAGAACTTTTTTATTCTCGACCTGAAATAGTTTGCGATCAGTATTATTTCGAGATTATAGTCGATCGCTTTCACCTCAAGAAGTTCCACGTTCACCAGATCTTATATTGAAACTATGCATATTATATCCTCAAAATACCTATAGATGTGCAACGCCTTTAGTGCTGTCAAGTAACTTGAAAGAAGGGTAGCGTCTTCATTTAATTTATACATTGCATGAAACCATGTAATAATAAGGGTGTGTTTTTGAAAAGAATTTGATGCAAAGGAACATTGGCTTTTCTAGAGTTTAAGATTTTATTCGCTTTTATTACTTTTACACAACCAAATCTAGTATGAGAAATAATCAGTCTGCTTTCTTAGATTTCTTTTTCGGAACAGGTGTTCTTCCTTTCTTAGAAACTTTTGATTCTTTACTTATGATCATTCCCAACAACAGGGAAACAAATTTTTTGACAGTGAATAAAACCAAAATTGTCACTAGTCCAAGGACGCCAAAAATAAAGGCCCAAACATCTAACAATCTTCTTTGGAACCAAAACTGATTTTTTGTCAGTGGCCTTAAGGAAGAAGTATCTTCATGCCTTAGAATGAATTCTGTCCACCACACAGCAGTGTCCACTGGCTTTTGAGGTCTGTCCTTGAACATGCGGGAGGCGGTGAGAACATTACGCCGGTAACTGCAAGTTTCAAAGCTATTTCAGTACATTGTGATATTGCGGGTAGTATATTGTTGTAACCGTATAGAGCAAGCTTGTAAAAATTTAAATCCTAATCAAATTAAGAGGAAATTCGCATCGGGTAATCGAAGATCTTATAGAATATTTAAGAATATTAATATGTAATTATTAACCTATCATCGGTAAGTATTTTTGTTATTGCTTCTTCCAACTGAGATCTGGTCAACTTTTGAATATCCAACTGAATGCCCCTTCCAGTTGCATCTAGTCTGTCGGTGTTGTTAATAAGTTATTAGAAATAATTTTAAAATTCACCATAAACTTAACTGGGTTGAATGATATGCAATCTGTGTGTGTATACATACCTGTATTGTAGTCTTGTTCCGCAAAAATTGGGATTGAAATCATTGGAACACCATGATAAATGGATTCTTGCATACCTAACAGCCCTCCATGAGTAATGAAAGCTCTTGTCTTTGGATTAGCTACAAAAACATTAAATTAATATTAAATTGCTTTCATTTAAGGACCTATGCGACAAAGATTTCCCACAAAGTGAGGAATTGTGTGAATTTCTAATGGGATTAAAAATGCACCAAGAATATCCTGTTGTGGCATCCAAGAAGCAGTGAGTACATTATCTGGCATATCCTCCGGTCTAACTCCTTCCCATTTCCAAAGAAATCTTTGTCCACTGTTTTTGAAAGCTTCAAAGAAAGCATTCCTAAGATCTTCTGGGGCTTCTGAGATTTGGGCAGCTGAACCAAAGCTGACAAATATAACTCCCTTATTTCCAGAATCTTCTATGAATTTTGCATTATCCTAAAGATGAAAAGCTTCATATAAAAATCAGATCCTTTTTTACTCAATTATTCAAATTATCGAACTTCTCCCAGCAAAATAGACAAATTGAACTAATTTCAGTTTTAGGAGTCTCTTTAGCGGGCATATTATTTTTTCGAAAGTCAATTTACGGACAGAAAAAGTCAGTTTTAAGTAAATGAATGGTACAATAACAATAATATTGTCTGATCAGCCATGCTAATTAAAATCTCTTAAGAGTACCCATGGCCGTATTGAGGGGGTGGCATAACGGGCAAATGCCCCCGCCCCCAAAATGTCGAGAAAAAGAGAAAAATTTTGGAAAAATGCGCAAAATTTTCCGCACTTCGGCGAAATGAGAAACATTTCATCAATTTTTGGGCTAAAACTGCAAACTTTTTCGTGAATTAGAGTGTTCGAAAATATTTTACTAAAATGTGTTTGGCTTTGCCCCTCCCCCAGAAACTGAGTTCTAAATACGGCCATGAGAGTACCTAATAATATTGCAAAATATCTAAAACTGCCCGTATCATTTTCAGAGGATTTACCTTCGGCAAGGGCTTGACGCTGTCTTTACAGTGCATTCCTCCCACAGGTATGACAAGAGGAGGCAAAGCTCTCGCAAATTCTTCACTAAAATGAGTATTCATTAAAATCAGAGACGTATTTCGGTCAATCTCATCCAGAGGAGGCATATTTGGCAGATTGAGTTTTTCTCTTAAAATCTTTTCTAAACTGGGATACATTATAAGTCTTTTCTGATAGTAGTAATAAAACGGAGTCAGTGTGGTCGCTACTCGTTGAAAGAATGTCAACGGCAAAGCAAAAGACAAGTGATTATCTGGTAACCAATTACTTTCAAAGTGGAAACCTGTTAATAAGAACAATTTTATCAAAACTTTGCACCACTCATACCAAGTGTGAAGTGGTTTGTGAATGTATCTACAGTTTATATTTATTTCATTGTTTATCAACACTCAACTCCATACCATAGGATTCCGCCCACCATCCAAATGGACTAGTAGTTCCAAAAATTGCATGTTTGGCTCCGAACTTGTGGACCAACCCCAGAGCGCAATCGTTATACTAAAAAATTAATTCATAAAAAACTCTAAATTTGGTAATAATGGAAAAATTATGTATTTAATATGAATATTTTTATATATAATTTGCAATTTTGTTGAAGTAGACACTTACTAGACCATCAGAAATGATCAAATCAAAACCGTCTGTTTCCTTAAGCCACTTCTTGACTATTGGAGACTCAAAAAATGATTCGCAAATGGAGGTACCCATATAAGGCAAAGGCAAACTTAATGTCAATAAAGATTGGATTCCAATTCTTCCTCTAGCCAAACGTTCGTTCAGTAAATTCATGTCTGGAGCAACTGTATCTTTCAAAAGCGGATTTAACTCTTTCACTTTTGGATGGTGATATTTGCTTTCGAATGGTTGAAAAAATGTAACACTATGTCCACGGTCCGCTAATTTCTCTACTAGAGGCCAAACAGTAAAAGTGTGACTTGGGGTGGATAAACCAAAGAAAAATAAAATTTTGGCCGATTCCGATGTTTTTATCACAATGCCTAGGAATAATAAACTTAATAAAACTATGAGCTTCATTTTTCTATTTCTTCGATTAGAAATTTTTCTGTTTACTATTTAAAATAACTTTTTCGTTTCCTAATTTCCTAATGTAAATGGAATGTGTAATAGATCTGTTTTACGTAGAGATATTTTAAGAATGTTATTCTATTTATCCTCTCATAATTTTGACTGTCAGTTTTTGTGGCACTATAAAAAAGGAATAGTTGTGCTCAGCCGGCATGCGGTAGCCCAAATGAGACTACATTCACAATCCGTCTATGTAGGTAGTCTATTTAGCCTTCAGCAAAATTTATTAGTCATTGTCAGTCCATCTTCCAGTCAGTGCTTATTATAACGCTATATAGTAAAAGTTGATCTGAGTTGATCCTAAAACTCACATTATGTAACTTTAGTGCATTGCCTACCTATTTAAGCCTCACATCACAATAAACGTGCTTGGGAAGCTGGAGATGGTGACCTTGGATTTTTTGTTTACATGCATAGACACCTTCGTATAGTTATAAGTTATAAGACAGAGGGGAAGGGGAGTAAGTAAGCAATCAGTTTTATAAAGATAATTTATGCTGTGTGTGATGTACACAGAATTTTGATTGCCATACTGTTTCAAACTGTATTTATTATCTTACAAGGCTTATTTGCTTATCTATTTGATATAATACATATAGGTATAAATAATATAATACAAATTATACACATAAATATCTGTTGAATTTTGAAAATGCAGCTCTTCAAGGGAACTTGTTATATAAAAGTATCTCATATGGCTTTGTAAGCAAAACAGAACCAAGTTATAGCAATTACAATCTGATTTTGACTTTGCCTTAAGGTTAACTTACACTTATCTCTACTATGACAGGATAATAAAACGATTGTTGGTCTCATTTATACAAATCCTTTCAGTAGTATTGACTTTTCGGAAGTCAGCAGTATTTGATTTAGCTTCATGATATAATGCTTCAACATAGCTACTATACAACACATCCTATTTATAAATTAACTAAATAATTCATTAATTTGAACGAACTTTCTACTAAACTTCAACAGTGTACTTTGTCACTTTCGGTCAGTCTATTCAAAATCAAAACTTGTACAATAATAACAGTAGATCATTTTTAGTACCTTTGACAAGGTACAAAAGTACAAAGCTTGAAATTAATTTTGGATATCATAGGTCATGCATTTATAGTAATTAACTCATCATAGCACATGATAGCACTATTAACTGAAAAAGTGCTACTCTCATAGTGCTGAAAAGTAAGACAAAAATTGCACCTGATTAAAGAAAATGATGGAAATAATGTGCTTCTTGTTAATATTGTTTCGTGCCTGCACAATGTTCATTATTTTTTTAAAAACTTGCTGTGCACTACAAATTCACAGAGGGAAGTTTCTCTTCTGTCAAATGGCCTACCCTTGTCTCAACTAAAAATTCGTAGAATGGGTAGGATTGATAATAGGATATTTTTGGAGAGATGACTAATATGAATATGATATTGATATATATCTAATTAATATACTATATCCTCTTTTTTACTCAATAATATAGTGAAAATGGTCATGGAGGTTCAGCTATTAATAAATTAGGATAAAATTTGTTTACAATGCCATAACGTTGATTGCCATTTGCTCAGTTCGTGCAACGTCATTTCAAGGAATACCAATTTATATGTTTGGAGGATCAAGTTTTCGAAACTTTGCTTATATAACGAGTAATATATTACATAATACGTCCCTATATCAGTGATTGATTGATTAATGATGAATAATGATTAATTGATATCTTTAATGTCTAAAATTAATCTTATAATCGAAACGATAAGCAAACAATGTGAGGTTATTTATATGCATTGAGCTATCTATATAAAGCAATTTTAAAACCAATTACATCAATTATTTAGTGGGCAAACCTCCTAAGTCAATTTCCCCCAGTTTAATTATTATCCAGTACAAAATTAAAAGTTTCTTGTATTTATCATAATATTTTTTTTTTGTTTTTTTTTTCTAATTAAACAATGAAGGCTAGTAGCCTCGCAATAATATTATTATACATTTTAGCCACAGCTGCATTTAAAGATGCACTCTGTCAACGAACATCAGGAAAATTGTTTCTCCTCGGTGGGGCCACATCCGATAGTAGTGCTGGCATTTACAACGCACTACGCCAAGCTACTGATAAATTATTCCCAAAAAATGCTGTAGTTATTTCGGCAGCGCCGAGTCTGGCTCAGGGTTTAAATGCTTATTATGTTTCCGAACCGAATTCCAAATCCTACGAGCAACTTTTCACGGACTATGGCTTTGAGCCTTCGGTCCTTTTCTTGGCCATTGATAATTACCAATTTGCAAATTCGAATCAGACATCTTCAGGTTCAGAAAATATAGAAAAAATCAAAAATGCCGACATGTAAGCAACTTTCCACTGCACTATTATACTTTTCTTTAAAAAAATTAGTTCATTTACCGTCAACCAATTAATGTTTGAATAATTTACACCACACATTTACATTTACAAAATCATTTTGTTTTTTAAGCGTATTTTTCAATGGAGGAGACCAATCAAGACACTCTCGCTCTTGGCTCAATGATGACGGTAGCGATTCTCAAATTATGACCGTTCTACGACAGAAATTTTCTGAGGGAGTTGTCATTGCGGGAACTTCAGCGGGGACCGCAGTTCAAGGAGAACAAACTTTTGGCGGTGGAACATCCTATGGCTACTACTATTTTAATGCGGACTTAAAGCCTTGTAATATTGGAGATGAACTGGCGGATGACAGAGATGGAAACAATTCTTACCGATATGAGGAAAATGGAGCTTACCTCAAAGGGTTTGGATTTCTAACGGGAGCATTAACAGATACTCAGTAAGTATATATATTATATATTACTTACTTCCAGTCAGATATACAATGTACAAGTGTAACTTCTTACACCTACAGACATACTAAATTATTAATTAAGGAGTACTTGACAAGATTTTGTGAAACAGTATGCCTTGCGACAAGAATTTTAAAATTTTCCCATAAGGATTTTATGTGTCGTTTTGACGCAAATCTAATTGATTGTTGAGTCTAATTTAAATACAGCCCGCAGATTTCGACAGTTTGGAAAAACGTAAAAATGTCAAAAAAATAAAGATTTTTTTCTAGGGCCAGGTTTCTGACTTCTGAAACTCTGTCTTTTTAAATATGCGATAAAAGTCGAAATATTTTTTCAATGCATTTCCCACACTCCAAAAAACCCCAAATTTTTCCTATACAGAATTTTATTTTTTAAAATATTGGAAACTTGTGCCCTCGAAAAATATGATCAGATTTCAAAAATGTTTATTTCACTGCTGCTGTGCATTAAAACATTTTCCTAGAATAAGGACTGGAACTTATTTCAACCCCTCCTTAAGTTTTCTTCGAATTATTCCAATTGGGACAATGCAAGAAATAAATTGGGGATTTGCGTAATTTGTATATACAGAAATACATGATGAAATAATGTTATCTGAAACTTGATAAATGTCCATGTCATACTTAGTGTGATCAATTTTATATTCAATTAAACTTTTAGTTTTGATGCTCGTGGAAGATTTGCACGTCTAACAGCTGCAATGAAACAATTAGGAAATGAATATGGATTTGGAGTTGACGAGGATACAGCCCTGTATATTAATGGGGACACGGAACATGGGGTGTTTGGGTAATTGACAACTCTGAGGCCACATTCCCGTCTGATACATCTTATTTTTCAGCGGAATCCGTGCGCGTAACGTATTTAACAGATGGGGATTCGTATAATTTGGTGACAAAAACGGTTACAAGCAGAAAACCTGTCATCACTTCCCCACAGGGAAGTGTATACGACAGCAACGACATATTTGCTACTGATGAAGGACTTCGTTCAATAAAATCCTTAGTTTCATCACAATCCAATGACAGCATTGGTTACTCTTATGAAGAAAGACCTACTTGTCGCGTTGTATTTGAAAAGGATGTACGGACCATTGGACATGTTTCTAATCAGCAGTACACCATAGAAAACTTAAAACTGTCTATTGGTACAAGATAATGCTGACTTTTAGTATGTAAAGTAATCTGCAAATGTTGCAAATGAACAATGTGAACAAAAAAGTTTGTAATAAACTCCTGAAACGAGCATGAATTTATTTTGTCTGGAGTATGCACACTTTTCGATGGCATTTATTTTTGATCAAGACTATACTTTGTATGTTCTGGTGTTTTACATTTTATTTCTATAGCACATAATCTACATTAAATAATTTACTCTTGTTTGCAATATACCAATTACAACACTTACGAACAGCATACATTATACTCTAGAGCACTAGCTGATTCCCATTTAATGCTTCTATAGCATATAGGCGAAAAGCTTTTTATTTGCCGTTTACTTGCAAACTTCTGGTTGCTGCTGTTGTAATAAATGTTCAAAATGCCTTCTTCCAGTGACTTGTCTAATTGGTCATTTTAATTTCTCTGGGTGTTTGAGTGCACACTAGCTAGCACACTGCTTAGTTTCCTTGCCTTGTATTGTTCTTCGTCCTTTTCGTGTACATC
>JAAAYG020053901.1:0-10808 GCA_009936455.2 Tomocerus minor
TATTCTCTTTTTCGGGAAGACTCGAGCCCCCAGAGCCTCCCTTGGATCCGGCCTTGTGTTACGAAGACCTGAGCTCGGCCCCCCCCTCCCCTTGAAGACTTCTGTGAAGACTTTTTTGGACCCCCACCCCTCCTAAGCTGTCTTCGTAGTATATGGACGCTCCCTAATGACAATATCACCTAAAAACTGTATATATGATTGATTACTAGTGCACTGCTCCCAAACTCAAAATTCTGTCTATATTTAAAAAAATCCAGCAAATACTCCACCACCGGTTTAAGAACGGGTTCTAACTTTTCAAAGACCTGATTTAAGCAAAACGGTTTAGATTAGAGCAATGAGATGTACATTTTGCAATGGCCCCATATTTTACAAGGGCACTTGGACCAACATTTCCAAAGTTATATGTCTATATTAGAAACATTTGAGGTTTTGTGGAGTAGGGATAAACCTTCGAAAAAAGGTATTTTTTCCGTTAGAAGAAGATATATAGTTACGACCCTCAGCTCCAGGTGCTCTAAAGTTTTTTCTCTACTTTTTTGATATTTTTGCAACTATTTAAGTTTTCTCAAAATGTCAGAATCAGGATTTTGCAGCTGAAACACCTGCGACGTCACTAGCGGGGTGTGTAAAATGGAACGTACATGTACAAGGGCTGTATAGGCTGTTCAACTCCACTCGCCTTTAGGGTTAATACATACCCGATATCCGAATGGTACATATCCGAATCCGAACGCAGAGATTACATATCCGAATGCTTGGAACCCATGTTTTTAGAGGTGGGAACTGTACTATTTCGACCCATAAAATTCTCAGAACATATCCAAACAAATCGATGCAGACCAAACAAATTGAAGCAAATCCAAACAAATTCATGCAAATGCATGCATATCCAAACAAATTCATGCAAATGCATGCATATCCAAACAAATTCAAAATAATGCTTGCATATCCAAACAAACTCAAGCGAACGCATCAACGCATAAACGATGTGTGCCAAATTAACTACAATCTCAAAGTTGGAAATCTGACTTGGAAAAAGTGTGGGATAAAAGTGTACTGCATGCGCTATCAATTTAGCAGACCTTACCCACAAGAGCGGCGTTATAGCGATGTGCAAATAACCGCAATTTACCTGTATGAGTAACTTACTTGGAGCGAATATTTTTTCGTGGAAAAGGAACGGTCGTGGAAAATTAAATGTTCCACATTCCACCTTTTCCCAATGGCTCGTAGCCACATGGGATAGACTTATAACTCACACTTTGTTCTAACTGGGGCAGACACAGACTATGCCCGAGTACCGTATAAGTTATACATACTCCTCTTGACGTTGCTTTTTATTGTTAGTTAATGCTCGGAAGTCCAAAGACTGTCCAGTTTGCAGAAATAGAGTTAACCCACATTACCAGACCCCAGTAGCCCGGACGCAGGGTTGACGTGGAGGAAATGAAGGGGTAGGATAAAATTGGACAAAATTGGTTTTATCCACTTTAATTTCATCCAGGTGGATAGTGGATGGATGAAATTGAATTTATTTTAATACGAATGGAATTGCATACATTGGCTACACTATTATTATGCTATTTATCTTGTATTTCTGCTTACAACATTAAATTGTAAGTATTTTTACTTTGGGATGCAAAATAGCTCAATACGCGTGAGTACTACACACATGCCTTGGTATTTAAAAATGTAACGCTAAATTTCTTCCGTAGGGTTATTCATTTAAATGAACATACACATAGGCATTATAGTAAGTGCTTGGCATTACATAAACTGACAATTGGGAGATATCATTAGTCCATATCTAACATAAAAACTTCATAAGGAAACGAATAAAACTGATTTTAATTCTCACAGTCAAATGGTTTAAAAGTTATAGTGGTTATAAATAAAAAATTAAGCCAAAGTATCCACATATTGAATGAATCTTATTGGAGGTCACCGTTAACATTGACATTAGTTTTATTCAATTCATTATAAAATTCCATGTCAGATATATATGCTTATTAGAAGTCTCCCAATAGTCATTTTTTGAAATAACTAGTACTTAAATAATACAAGTGTAAGTATATGTCCATTTACACGAATTACAGATTTGAAATTATAGAACTTTCATACTGTCTTGAATTCAGTCCTTATTACTTAATATGCTATCACAGATTATTTGTGATGATGGGAAACAGAACTTTGAATAATGGTGAAGAAATAAATGATGCAAAATTCACATTCACATGTAAAAGAAGTTCAAGCAATCCTAACTAATCCAAACTTATTTTTCTCATCCTCACAAATAAATAATGTGTGTTTGCGATAGTATAATAAAGTCTATGCTTGTATTAATACAGATGAATTCATTTTATAGCTTGAACTCACCCGAAATGCAAATACATTGTATAACAAAGTGAATACCTGAATTTTAGCTGAAGCTATACAATTTCTTGTATTCTTCGATTGTATACGCTTTTGCAGATTATTAACTATTGAAAATGGGACACAAATAATAATTTAGAATTTTTGTATATATTTTATTGAAGTTTGCAACTTTAGATTACATAAAACAAAAGGAAATGAGACATAACATTGATGCTATGCGGGCACATGTACTTCTATACTATCCACTTCTATTTTGTCCAATTTCATCCAATTTATCCACTGGATGGATGAAATTCTATTTTGGTGGACAATATACAACCCTACCCGGACGCTACAGCCACCAGGTTTTTGCAGGTCCATATCCCCATTTTTAAAATCACATTTTAGACACATACACTACCCCAAAAACAGCCTCCGACTATTATCGCTGGCGGGATTCGAACCCTGGTCGTGAATACAGACATTGATGGCCGTGAAGCTGTCTTAGCCACTAGACAGTCCGCCGGCTGTTAAGTCGGCGGAGGATGCTGCTGTTGCTACCCTTATACTGATAAATAATCTGCTTAATTGTTACAAAATCATATTTTTAAAGCACACAATTGAATTGTCCCATTCCCCATTTTGTTATACTTAATATATATATATTTTCCCATTTAAATATTTTTCCATTTGAATATTTTATATTAATAATTATGCTGTTGTATTCAACATGGGAAAATACTTAAAAACGTAAAACACATGTAGGCAAATTGTGTTTTTTGTTCTACTTTTCGGTTTCCTTGTTTTTATTTTTTCTGAATTAATATCAATCAAAAATTGTAATGGGTATCCCGTTTCATGAATGAATAGCATAAAAGCAATACTTGGTATTAGACCCAGAATAGGAAGATCCACGGAGAAGTGCCGTAAACTCTTTTGTTAGAGAACGCTTTAATTATTTCGAAAACAAAAACGATATCACCTCATTCCATTACAATTTCTGAATCATTATTGACTGAACATTCTACACTAAATCAAAATTTTACTTTCATCACTGCGTCAAAATTAAAATCTTGGGCTTCGTTAAAATGTTATATTGCCAATTGCATTAAATTCCCCAACCAATGACTATATTTAAGTCCCTGTAATTAAGTAATTATTCTTGAAATGTCATTCACATCAACATAAATATGTTATGTTGTGATTTTATAATGTACATATAATATACCTAGTAAATATATAATGCCCATTTCCAAACGTTCGGCGTTCCTACAAATGAACACAAATATAATTTAAGCAGCTATACATTATATTACTTACTATTAATAATATTGTCGGACCATTGCCAATAACATGAATACGTAAGCACTTAATTATCACCCTGACAATTAAACGAGTCATTTCCCAATGGAATGATTTCTTAATGACCATTTATTACATAGTTATTTCTAGCAGCTATAACAATGGCAATAAGAACAATTTAAAATTTTATTAGATAAATCCAAGTGTATTTAAGCAAACTTCAATTCGTTCTGGTGATCAATTTGTTACATTTCAGGCAAATATTTGAAAGATGAAATTTCTTTTGGTTTTATTGGCCATCGTGGCTGTCACTTTTGGTAAAGTTACGATAATAGTATAATCTATATAGTAGATAGTATTTCATTAATAGAACAATGTAATTAAAAACAATTAAGGCATTCCTATTATAATAATAATACTACATTTATTCTAATTTAGCCATGGAATTGGAAGTAGACAAGAAAAAGATTGAGTCTGAACATTTAAACAAAACAGGTACCTAGCCATTTGATCTTTATTTATAATAAAATTATGTTAAAATGCCTGCAGCAGTAACTTTTATTATCATTTCAGAATCAAAATCCTCTCTTAATAAAGCAGAACCGGATGCAGACGCAGAGCGAGGTAAATATATTACTTTAAGTTTGAATAGGCTAAATGTTTTTATAATAGTACCTATATAATATATACTAGACAAATAAATATAATTGTATGTACATACGCCATAATTTAATATGTGGGTGTTTATGTACATTTTGCTTACTCTTAATATCTCCACTAAACTTAATTGGAGAAATTATCCAAAACAGGTCAAAATGGATTTAGAAAACTTCAGTTTTATTTAGATTTATTTTAATGCTTTCCGTAAAGACTGAATGAAAAATTGAAGGCAGTAATAAAAATTTAATTAAGAAAAATCGAATGAACCATTGTGATAGTAATCACAAATTTTTAAGTTACCTAGTCCCGAAAATTGAAGCGAATTTCAAGTAAAGCAAATGATTTATTTTTATATGATGAATATTAAGTAAATTAAAAAATATAATTCAAATTTGGATTTTATGGTTGTGAAGTGGCAGTAGAGATTTTAAGGTCATTGAGCCTAATTGCAGATACGTTATATAATATTACGCAAATGCATTTGGAGTCTAATTTTACTTTTTTAATAGAAGGCCGAGGGTCTGTTGGAGGGGGTGTAATTATGAGCGGTAACAATAAAGGAGATTTTTTCAACCAAGGTAATAAATTCTACCGATAAGTATGATCTAATTATTTATTGTTTATCTAAATATTTTTCGAAAATATTTGAGGAACTTTAAATTTTAAACAGATAATGTATATTTAAATTTTAGAAACACATATCACCCAACAAAACGGTATCAACAACAGTCCCGGGGGAAGGATTGGTTCATTCACTGTCAACAACAATAAAGGATAAACAAATCGTCTAGCTAAGATGTTGAAGATGGACATTGGAGCATCGATCATGAACATATTTAACTTGTCATTGCCCTTTTTAAAAATCGTTTCCCTTTATTATGCTGTTATATGATTTTGTTTTTAAAAAAATTTTACCCAGCATGTTTCAGTGTCGAATACATTGTACATTTTAAATTTCTATGTAAAATATCGAATAAATTAATAGTGTTCCGAGTTGAGTGATCCTTTGAAAAATAATTCCAAATCCAGTCGTAGTCGTATTAATATTTTAAATACGTAAATTTGACTTCATGAGACCATGCAGAACCGACAATATATAATTATGCCAGGTGGTTGCCTTACAGTACAGCATCCTTATAACATATTATTGCTTTCCTGCTTATCTGCTTTTTATTGCCATATCCATTTCATTGTAATGCAATAATTAATAAATAGGAAAATAGGAATGGTAATACATTACTTGATTAATAAACATGGGAATCACCGATGTTATATATACAGTCTTATATAGAATCATTTTAATTTCCATTGTATTTAATATTGTTTATAAGGTATAACCAACTTGTAGGTATATAGGTAAATATAACTTACCTGAAAATCTTGCTTAGTCACTAATTAACGGGAAAAGTTCAAAATAACTATTTAATTAATGTAAGTAGCCAGTAGACAGTCATTAGTCATTAGTTCATTTCTTATCAACTTAACTAATGCACAAAGTCACGATGACTCAATTGTCATAATTAGTGTTGCGACATATTTGCTTCCTTTAATTATGTATATGGAAATTCTGTGGACAATAATCTTCTAATTATCATAATATAATTAACGAATTTCGCTTGTCTGTCACTGATTGCACGGAACGACTATTTATATTATTGCGTAAAACTAATTTTCTTCTGATGTCACACATATTATATGTAATAGATATATATGTTAAGTAGATTCATATTTATTTATTTTTACCCACTCTACCTCCATCCATCAGGGGAAAATTCAGTCACTATCACAGATAAATGTTAAATTAATTCCTAGAAGAGCATTACACCAAACTTGCGGAAGATTTAAACGAGTAATATTTAAAAGCTGTGAATTAGCCCTGCTGAAAAATCGATTATTAATATTTTGAAACATTAAAATGAAACAATATTTTGGAATTATTTTGTTGGTAGTCGTTCTTGGAATTGGTAAGTTATTAAAAAATTTATATGAAATAATTGATTGATTTACGAATAATGTTGTGTGAAATTGATTGATATAACACTGCTCAACTTCAATATCCTTTTTATTGAATATTATCAATATTAATAATTATTTTCCATTTTATCAATATTTAGATACATCATCCGCTCTACAAGAAAATTACAATCCAGATGCAAAAATTGCTAGTACAGGTTTGTGATTTGATACAATATTCACCCTCAATCCAAGTTTAGTTTGTTTTTGATATTCTTTTATCGATCATATTACATATTTGTGGCCAAGTAAAATATTTTTTCAAGTATCCACAAAAGTATCAAAATGTAGCTAAAATGTTTCCCAGTTATGTTTTTAATTACGGTGATTTTAGTATTCGAATTCGGAAGAAAATTATTTGCGAACTTAATTATTAAAATATTTTCTATAAAACACAGTATACGGTCCCAACGAATTTAAAGGAATGTCTCTAAATTAATTTTATTGTTTTTCTCATTATGGTTTTGCAGACTTGGAACCCAAGTTCGTAGTGACGGGGGGAAATGAAGACGTTGTAATTAGAGGTGGAGATGACATACTAAAAATAACTTATTTTATAATATTATAGACATTTCAAAAAATATGCAAGTTTTATTTTTTTACAGAAATGCGTAGAGGAGAAGTCAATGGAGACATTAGCATTTCACCGTCTCAAACCGGCACCTTTTACAATTCAGGAAATAATTTGCAGTGCAGCATTTTCAATTCAGTACCACTTATTGTGATGTGGATCCTGGCTTTCGTTTGTCAATAGATACAACCATTTTTGCTAAAATCCCTTTTGTAATTATTTAGACGTTGCATTATTGTTTACTTTATTCTAATGATCATGCAAGATTGTACAGACATCGAATTTATTTACGTCGAAATACATGCAAAAACTATGAGATAACTATCAGCTTGTAATTTTCCTTTAATGTTTGCATTTTGAAGTCTCTTCTGGGTTCTAAACTATCATTGTAATTTAACTGACTGAACTAATAAATTATAAATCGGCATATGGAGAACAGAAGGATTTAAATATTTAAATTTATATTCAAATAACTGGTACAAAGCTTAATTTTCCAAAACATGACACATGAATAAATAATCCTTGGCAGAAATAGTTTAACCGAATTTTTAAGCTGAGTATTCATTGGCAATTTTTAAACTATTTGATTGTTAACGTTGTAAATGACTCGGGTTCTAGGCAGTAAATTAAGTAGGTAAATAATTTTATTTAGGAGACGCGCCAAAGGACACGTTAACATTCGGAGACTTAATAATATTAGCACATTAGACTTAGAACATTCAAAAATTTTATCCGACGAAGTTATTTAAATGAAACTTCCTTTTTAAACCTCAAGAACGTGTGCAAAAAATTTAAATGAGCCATTTCATTATGTGTTTGAGTTATCTCACAATAGGACAGACAGACAGGCAGAGCGGTTGGATAATGTAGCTCCGGCTACATAATAATGAACAATGATAGTAATGAACCATGGACATGCAACATGTGTATCTAGATAGCATATGGTTAACGTATAAGCAACGACTTGTTGTTGTGTTTGATAAGTTTTTCATAGAATTTTGCACAGATTTGCATTTTGAGTAAATATTGTTTTCATTAAGTCTAATTATTATTTGGTGTCAAGTTTTGAACAAGAGTCCAATTTCATCTTTAGTTAAAATATTATTACAACAAAACAAATGCCTTTTGCAAGCAAACTTGTGCTAAATACACCTGCATGGAATGCTACAATGAAATTAAATATTAGAAATTTAATTTTAATCATTAAGTTCTTATATTATAGTTAAGGATTTGTAATCACTAGCTAAGACAGGTATACAATGGGGATGTAAAATGTAAATGCATGCAATAATATTATGCACTTTTATGCAACTTGACATGACAAGTCCAGGCCTACCAGTACTAGTAAAAACTTCCTAGTTGGTCATTGTTTCATGCCTACATGCCACATAAGCATGTCAGTAACTATTTAAGTCCAATATCTCATCGACTACCAAAATAAGAACAGCTATTCATAATACCTGAGCTTCTCATACAATAACAAAGTGGTACTAACCAGATTTCAACTGTGCTTTTACAAATTCCAAGTAACTGGTACCAATAATATTGCAGGGTGTATAAAATTGTACTTTTCTACATAATATATAATATAATATAGAGAACAATATTATATAAAACGCTTAATTATTAATTACTACTGTTCAAGTTCTCTATTGCGCGTACAACAATCAAATTTCAATGGTCTCGCAATAATTTACCAATTTATACAACCCAACTTAGCGTAACAACGTAAATGCTCTCTTGCTATAAAGAATCAGTGTTTGACTAGCTACTGGTTAGTGGCTAAAATGGTAGTGGTTTAAATGGCCTAGTGGTTGGTAAAATCATTTTTGGCCACTTGCACTGGCTAAAATTATATTGCATTGTATTTTGCCATTGGTCATTTTGGCAATTATTTAAGTCAATTAAGCTGGCTAAAATGGACCAATGGCTGGCTAAAATCTTAAAAGCCGGTTAATATCGAACACTGGACTGAACATGCAGCACACACCCCATAGAGATGGACAGAGTTGGAGACTGTTTGGAGATCCGATTCAAATATTATTTCGGTTCCTCGGCCAAATTTCCAAAGCCATTGTCTTGTCTTGCTTTCAGCAGCACAATTTTTTCTTTCCACTCGCACTCGCTCGAAATGCTAAAAGCAGCAATTCTTGGTTAAAAAACCTTTGTCAGGGTGTTCATTTTATCCGTTCGCCTGGGACACACTTAGAAGTTGATTTATTATGTTTCGCGCCCACTCCGAGTCCTCCATCGAGAACGAAGAGATCATTTGTACCTGTCTTCTCTATAAGATCTCGACTCATGAAAATAAATACAATTTTTTTAGAAAATATGTTAATTGACCTTTAATATTTTACGACAGAAGCTGAACTATCTGTGGAAAAGTATTTAATAGACAAGCGTAACAACAAGGTAGGATATATTTATTTTCATAATTTATTTTTAGCTTGTATTGGATATTAATAATTAATTAAGTAAATTAATATTGATTAAATTGCTTGAGTATTAATTGAAGATATAAGCAGATTTATTTTTTCAGATTCTGCAATGAAATCAATAGCAGCATTAGTTGCGATGGTTCCGATAGCGTTCCTCATTTTTGGAGAAAGTCAAGTGACAGCACTAAATGTCACAACATCTGCTGAATTGCAAGGCGCTCTGAATAAAGCCACAGCCGGGGACATTATCATTCTTTTGCCACAAGAGTATGTGGGAAACTTTAATATTTCGAGCAGTGGATCTGAAGGAAAGTATATTTACATTCTGGGAACGAGCATCTTTGCAAATGGAGAGCAAAGGTACACTATCATCAGCAATAATGGATCGGGGGTAATTTTTGATGTAGTAGCCGACTTCGTAAAAATTGGCAACATGAGAATTACAAATGCAGAAATCGGGATTAAAATCAAAGGGAATAACAACGTTGCAACTAGTTTGACCATTGACCAAGTTCAGCATGGAGTGGTCATACATGGCGATCAAAATCATGTCAGATCGAGCACCATCGAAAGCCTGGACACTGGAGTGCAGATCACCGGAAATCAAAATAGCCTATCTGGTTCCACCATTCACAAAGGCAATAAAGGTGTTGTTATCAACGGGACCGGAACTACAGTTGGATCCTGCACAATTAAAGAGACGGCAGACACTGGACTGACCGTTGAGAAGGGCAATGACACTAAAATCGGTACATGTACTTTGAGTTCTATTAAGATTTCACCAGAATCTTCTGGCGGCACCCTGTCCAGCACCACCTTAAAGGGACGACTTGATTTACAAGGCCATGGATATACCATAGAGTCTGTCAGCTCCGGAGACGATGTCAATATTCAAGGATGTGACAATATAATCCAAAGCACCTTCTTCACAGGTAGCAATGTCAGTGTTTCCAGTTGTAATTAATTTGACTATCAGCAATTCATGGTCAGATGAGCAATGAAAATAAATTAAATATAAATGCATACCTACGCCTTTTATTTGTTGAATTTACATCTATTACCAATATTTTCATCACTAGGGATTTCATTTAAAATCGGAGCACATTCAACTCTTCAGTTTATATCTTTGCGTAGATATTTATGAATTTTATAATAACAAAATTATTAAGTACCATATAAAAATAATTCTTACTAAATGTTGGCAGAAACAAATGTTAAATTTTTTGAATAAAAATGTGTCCATGGTTAAACACAGAGAAACTACTTACCTATGCATAAAAATGTTATATAAGATATTATCCGAAAGGTAAGATGCAATATTCATTTCTTTGTTTTGAAATTGAAACTCTTCCCCATATCTTGGGTTTTTGCCCGTTTGGCTTACTACTGCGAAACTCAAGACATCACCAAATACGGACTTTGATAGCTAATTCGATTAGAGAGTCAGGTTTAACTGTTTATGAAGA
>JAAAYG020053912.1:12439-27246 GCA_009936455.2 Tomocerus minor
GAATAAGTAAATTGGCCATACTTTCAATAAAAGTACATCTTATAGAATTGCTGGTTTCATGATTCCTTATACCTTTTACTTGCACATTTACTATACACGTTGTACATTAGATAGTTTTATACAGATATATTTTCCTTGTTACAATTTTGTTCGTTACTCTTTAAATACAATTTTATTTTTCATTAATACTCAACTGACGACACGAAAAATAAGTTTATGCACCAATTGCGGATGTACGAGGTACCCAAGTACCCACTTAACATTTAATTAAGTCTTCAGAAAAATTGGACCTAATATGCCGTTAATATACAACGGAATGCATAACGGATTAAGGTATTACAAAAGAAAGTTGTCTAAATGGAACATAGACAACACCTCCATGTTTCATGCTCAAAATTTTAAGTGGAAAACTTATAGAAATTCCCATATTAATAAAAATTAATTTGATTACATGTTCTACATTTTGCTGCAGGTGAGTTGGAATAAATAATAGGATAATTGACGGGAGATGGCTGTTTGTATTTGTTTGTAGGTAATATGTATTAAATACATAGAAAGCGTCTCTAGGATTTATTTTGCACCTTTAACCTAGATAAAGTTAGTTTGTAGTAGAATTTTAGGTCGTTAATTATTTAATTTAGTTTTAGTCTCAACCTTCGAATTTCCTACTTGTGTTTTACAAAGTATTATATCTAAATGATTTGTTTCCGTGATCAGCGTGTTTATTTTAAGTATGTTATATAGATATATAGTGGATCTCTTGTTAGAAAAAGGAAGCTTTACTTTGTTCATTTAAAATTTATCTCATTTCGTCTTCTAATTGTAAAGTTTATCCGTTAAGTAACTTAGTTAAGTAGATTAATTGTTGAAATGGAATGTCTCTATGTATAATGTAGATTATTTATGACGTAACACAACGTAGGCTTCATCTTCTCTTCCTAACACTTATTAAAACATATAGGTAGCCACATTTACAAAAGATGTTGCGCCCCAAACTTCTTATTACGCAACATTACGCAAAAGTTTGTCACTGCCCGCAGAAGAAGAACTACTACGTCACCGTCTCCTTTCACCATTCAAGTTTCCACCAGGAGCTTTTCTCTTCGGAAACCATAATAATGTTGTGTATATTTTTAGAAAACCCGTAGAGTACATAGATTAATGGTTTTTACACAGATAACAATAATTTGTTCCTGACAGGTTGCATACAGGAGTTAATTAACTTTAGAATTTGAACTAGGAGGTAAACATTGCATTCTTGAATAGATCTAATGTACAAGGACGTTTGGAATAACCTCGGAAATGGTATACTGAAATGAAGCAGTCGACTTTTTGAGAACAAAATATCCGTGTGTTTATAGGACTGAAAGAACAACATCATTAGCGTAGTACTCGGTTGACTTTGTTGAATCGACTAGAACAGTTGCAATATTTCCCCACTCCTGTTTGCTTTACTCTGCTCCACAAGTTTTGTTTATTGAGTAGAAGGGCAAGTTATTCTTTCAGAAGAAGTTAGGTAACATTGAAAATTTGTTTTTCCGTTGACTGCTGGTTTTGACATCTGATACCGTTACCTTTTCTTGCTTCATTATTGTGAGGAAATGCACTGCACAGAATTTTAGTTGATGATGAGTACGTATGAATCTACCTTGCTTTTATTTAGATGCTTTATATTGGTATATAAAATTTGTAGAAACTAAGTTGCGCATACTTAAGTCTGCAAGGTGGATAGATATACACATAGGATACAGAGATGAGACACTGATAGTTTGTTGGCGTAAGAGTATAAACTCGGGGGGCGATATCCTTTTGACATTTCTATCCTTTTCTCGGTTACAATGAATACACAATATATTTAATTTATTTCCTATTATATTTTAGCAGTCATAGTCATAGTATGTATGTGGTAGAACTATAGGATTTGAATACATTGATTGAAGCACAAGGTTGAAGGTACTTTATTGGGAAGGGTCGACATTCTAAAGATTTTTTGATAGGTATATATTTAGATTACGCTCATTCCCAATGATTCTTCTTCTTTAACTTCTTTTTCTTCTATAGTCACAAGATACAAAAATGATACACAGTGTCACTCAGGAGTCTGGCAAATGTAGTTGCATCGGATTAGCCATCGGATTACAAATTGCCTTCTTCTCCTCACTGCTTTGTTTTGTTTCTTAAGATAGGATGAGGACACGAGGCGGGAGACTATATATGTACACGAGTTACTCTAGAGAAATCCTTATAAATCAATTCATAGAAAAAGAATCGATTGTTTTCTTTTGTATGTACTAAATGTATTGTTGTAAGTTGTGTAGAATTTAGTCTTTTCGATCTCATCTGGAAAGAATAACGTCGGCCCTTGTACATGAACTTATTGTTAGCAGACTGAAAATCTTCAAGACGATCACCAGTAGAAAATACTCCAACGAGCTTAGATGAGTTTGGTTCGAAGAGCTTCGGTTCCCATGCTGCGTTGCTGCAGAATGTTCTCCTGTAAATACAAAACACACCAGAATATCAAAAACGGCATCCCAGAATCATCAGCAACTATATCAATGTATTTCTCCTATAGAAATTATTAAATCATACAAAAACTCAGCACTAATATTTATACATTCAGCTATTGACTTGCATATTTCAGTCTCCAACAAAATTCTAAATCTGCCCATGTAAATATTTTATGAAGTTTTCTTCTATTTTCGTAGCAACTTTTCCTTCTCATATTCGTTAACCTTGAAAGCAGTGCAAAATAATGTCGATACATATCATAAAGCATGTTGCTAACAATGGAAAGGACCTTCACAGTTGGAAAATCTCCAGTAGCAGACTACCCCTATCTCTTCCTTTATTCTCTACTTTCTCCAATAAGTGTGTAGTGTCTCGGGGAGTTGTCTTTTCTTGTCTTTATCCGTTTTCCAAAAAGATTGCAATGCTGTAGATTAGATGAAGAGAATGCATCGCATTGCTAGGATAGGAGTAGTGGGTTAGCAATGGAAGCAGCTACAGTTCTACTCTATCGAATGCAATGTCCAAGTCAAGTCTGGTCTCCTGGATTATTCGAGGTAGTTTCTATAGAAAATCAATAGCATTAATGTGCTACAAGAGAGAAGTATCTCTACTGAACTTTTACTCGTATCTACTTTCCTCCGTTTCGTGTCGTTGAAGAGTTGAAGAGGAGCTGGGGCCTTGCTTGTTACTTCGAGTTACCCAACGTTGCTCTCGGCTCCAGAAGTTAAAACTGTATGAGTGTGACCTAAAGAAAGAAGTGGAGGAGAGTCTAATACAAGTACAAGGAAATATGTCGTATGCTGAAAATTCCCAATAAGATGGCAAAGATGAAGGAGAAAGTTAAAAGTGACATAAGCCGGCAGAGTAGCGATTTCCTTGAAAGTGCATTTGCAAAGGTCTTTCTTTTCATCTCACTCGATAAAAATACTTGATGCAAGACAGGAGTGACCAGATGAAACTATCTCTCTCTCTCAGTGATCTCAACCGTACAATACAAAAACAAACAAATATATACATACTGCAGGATCGAGCTCCTCAGACTCCGACTTGAATTATTATAGGGATTTAGACAACTTTTTTTCCTTTTACTTACCAGAAGAGCCGCTTGGACTTATCCTCTGCTATTCCATTCCATCTCATGTACAAAAGCCACTATAGGTTCACGATCAGTTCATTTCAATGTTTATTTGAAGTAAACAACATTAACTCCTACTGCCTACAATCTCTACACTTCCACTAGCACAACTGGGTCCCAGACCATCATTATGACATTATGAGCTCTCTTTTCTCAACTCTTTCATATTATTGCTTCCCATTCAAAAGGCAGTTAGCTATTTTACTCCTAATGTAGCACACTAAATTCACTTACATACTTCGTCCTCGACTACAATATTATATTAAGACTGCAACCAAATCCACTTCTATCTAGTTCTAGATACAACTCAACACGCACTGTCATGAATGACCCATACTCATGACACCTTCATTTTGACAACACTACTTTGTCCAATAATTATTAGTCATTCGGTCTACTTGTAAATGAAACAAAAACAATCCTATTATGTTGTACTGCAACCACTGGACCATCACCGTACAGACGTTGCTAAATGCTGTATCTTCTTCTATTTGTAGTACATGCGACGAGATATCTTTTATCACTGGTAGTAATTAATTGAATGCTTAGGTGAAATTTTGCCATGTGCCAGTGCCATTAAAATTCATCAATTACTTGGCCTAACTCTAAGTTGGACTTTGCCCTATCTTGAAGAATAATAAATGGCCAAAAATAGGTCACATCGTACTAACCTGCCCCACTTTTAGTTTCAAGGTTCAATTTACTTTACTCCTTCCTAAAATTAAGTGTCTCCAAGTGATGCAGAAAGATTTTTTCCTAAAGAACTGCTTTGATCTTTTCCTGTAAGTGAGGATTCTCAATGTCAATTTCTCGGATGTGCTGCTGTAGTAAATAGTAAGCTATATTATAGTCTACAAATATAAACAACTGTCTACTTTGTTTTCTTTGATTACTAGCACAGAAGTTTTTCTCTCTGTCATCACATAAGACGAAGCAGACTGTAATTGAGCTCACTGTCTATGTAGAGCACGCTCTCGCTACAGGGAGACACTCCATAAAATAATTGCCATGATTGTGAGTGTAGAGGATCAAAGTATACTTTATCCATGAATTTGAGGCTAGTGAGGCTAATCAATGTTCAATGAATATCTCTCCACCATACCAGTGTCCTCTGCTGTCCTGCCCTTGCCATAACATTAAGAGTGCTGTCATTTATTTTTGTTAGTTTAGTGCTCGTTCTTTGTCCGCATTGCATGACAATTTAAACTGTAGACAGAGTCATTTTAAGGAATTTAGAAAGCTTGAAAGAGGCTAATTACTGTAGATATGCACAGAATAAGAGTCGACTGTCTTCCCCAACTGTTTTCTCTTATTGTTAGTGTTTTAACAGCATTAAGCCCTTATACCCTCACTGCAGGGAATCACATTGCCCTTGCCTTTCGCCAAAAATGAAGTAATTAAAATGGTCGAGGCTGACTTTAGAATTAGTCGTGAGTGACTAAGAAAAAAATGCCGTCAAGTCAGCCCGTGTCTGTAAGCATAATGTGATGTGTACATATTGTGTATTTTGATCCTTGGTTGTGTATCCTTCGTATTAAAACTTGCACTTAGTGTGTAAGTGCAAGGCTGTACATGAAATAAGTATGTGTACACAACAGCAGTGCATTTATTAGTGCGGAGAATGGAGTAAAAAGTATTTCTGTTGTCTCTTGTCCTTCTTGCCTCCAACATGGCCAACCATAAGACCACGGAGTAAACAGCCAACTGTCTTAGGTTCATTTTATAATTTCAGGAATGAAACGCGAGTCATGTAAATGTACATCGTTGAATTTCTCTCAATGTCCGCATCTTCAAAGAAAACTTTCTGCTTTTTCTCAAGTTTAGGCATTAAGTTTCTTGTATAATTGAATCGAGCTGAAATTAAACGACTCTTTTTGGTTTCCGCACTCGTTCTTCTACTTTTAGGACCCTTGTTCTCCAGACGTCCAATGTTTATGTAGGTGCTTATGTTTGATTTTTAACGACTTCACTTCCTTTATTTTAACACACTTCGTTTCCCTCCTATCTCATACTACTTCCGCGTGTTTTGCATAGACGGAGACTTTTGTTGTGACTCCCTTCTTTGTGTGTCCTCCTGCCATCCTCAAACTTCAACTTTAGCCACTACTGCATACTTACAATAGCATTACTGTAATGTTAGAAGCCACATGCCTCGAATGAGCCAAGGGTGGAGCTACGGATACGCAATTTCTCTTTCTTGGTTACGTCTTACTCCAGCTTTCTTCTGGGCATACCTTAAATATTAAATCGCCATGTCGAAGTCTTACGTCTACTTGAACTCGATGGCTTCTCTGTTATGGAATTGTGTAAGCTACAATTATGTGAATGTATATTCCTCCTGACAACGAGGCACATACCTAAATTGTCGTTAATTGAACTGCATCTAAGGTTTTTAGAAAATGTACGAAGCCTAATAGCACATAAGGAGGTAATAACACAACACAATGCTCTGTACCGATTGTGATTTCAAATTGTGAATAATCTAATTTCTACTCTTTGATAATGTTGTTGATTATTTCATACATTGCTAAAAACCTTAATAATTAACTGAAATATTGCAACCAACATGACTACAACATGGCTTCATTTCAGAGCGCAATTTACCACACAATATTTCAAGATTACATAAGGAAAGATAAAACGTGTGTTTTTACAAGATATGCACTTTATGTTATTTATTTAGTACGATAATACTGAACCATGTAACATAAATAAAAAAGTGAAAGCGAGATAAGCTGTAGATAAATCATGAGAAACTCATTTAATTATACATACGGACGTTTTTCCACTTTTGAGTCGCATAAAAGTCGTGAAGCATTGCTGCTGATAGAAATTGAAAAAAAGGTGTGTAGCGATCAAATATATCTGAGGTGACAACTACTTTTTTATCAAACTACACAAAGGCAAACAGTTGTGAATTATATGCAAGCAACTGCGCAGCAATGATGAAAAGTAACACCATGTATCTAAAGTTACATAGAGACCATGTGTAGGTAATCTTGGATTATTGGAGAGATGCTATAGGTAGTGTCCCGATAAGCTGAAGATATTTTATTTATTATTATTTTGTACATTCACGACAAACGTGCCTGACCAAGTAGTGATCATAGTGAGGACATTTTGGAGATACATAGATGTGTATATAGGGGAATAATATAGGGGAATGTCATAAGAAATGCTGAATAGATTAGTAATGTAGACATATT
The DNA here is from genome assembly GCA_009936455.2 of Tomocerus minor. NCBI lineage: Eukaryota > Metazoa > Arthropoda > Collembola > Entomobryomorpha > Tomoceridae > Tomocerus > Tomocerus minor. The sequence continues at coordinate 19,292 of JAAAYG020053912.1, forward strand.
ATTTATAATAGAATCTATGTGTGGAAGATGCCTGAGGAAATTCTATTTCCAGTTATGGATATTGGGAAGGAGAGGAGAAGTCTGTAGAGCGAGGATCTTTCTCAGGAGGAGCACTAACGTAACGTCAAGTAGAAAAATTGACTTATTGGACTCGTTGTGATAGGCTATGATTTTCCCTTATGATTTATGACTTGAGCGTAGCATTTAATAAGCCTTATGCACACACGTAGAGATAAACCGAAGGGAAAGGAACTTAAAGTCAAGCGGAGCTCATAGTTTCTCTGCGAGAAAGTCAAGTCATTTTTGGAAAGCAATATAAGTGTGTCCAGGTATGTTCAAGTGGTAAGATATTTCTTCACGTAGGTAGTGAGGATTTCCTTATAATATATTGTATTAGGTTTGTTACATGACTGCCTGTATGTTCAGATGTGCTGGGCCATTAACATGGCTACTGAGTCCTATTGAGTGCATTCTAGCGCAAGTATGTGTACCTTAACATCAACATACCTTGGCGTTACTCTCTCCGCACACACACACATACGGACACTACATAAATATCTAGTAGCCCTCTCTCTATATAATAATAACATATAGGTACCTATATATATAGTATTATATAATGCAATAGTATAGCATAGTATATAATAAAATAACTAACGTAAGAAATGGCACCACGTACGCTGTGAGAAGTGAACGTTGACTTGTAACTTCTCCTCCTATCTACACTCCGTAGCATTATGTATTTCATGTTTCTTTCATAGTTCCTTAAATTCTCTCAGATTCCTTAACTGGACCGGACTAAACTCAAAGTTCACTATAGCTAAGGATCTAAACCCCTTCCTTTTACATATCTACACTCTTATTCCTCCATCCCTCGACTCTCCCTTATAAAACACATAAGGATGGTCACACTAATAGAAGAATGCAGTTCCTTGGAAGAGCTAAAACTGTTTCACATCGTAGAACAGAGGAGATGAGAGATGCCCACAGAGAAGAAAAAAATTGCCAACTGCTCATAACTCATCCGGCTCGAATAGAAGGCAACCCATCAAATTTCACACATGAACGACTGAGTTGAGTTGCAGAAACCTTACATTACACTACAAAACACTAGAGTACACTCATCTGGCCAGCTATAAAGATGCGAGTGATACCTACATCCCATCCCATTACATATTGCATAGAGAAGGGAAGTGAGGAAGAGATAAGCTAACGCAAAACAACACAACACAAAACATCACACACTTGCCCTACTCTTCTTCGTCTCCCTACACCTAAGGACACTCAAGATAAGATCTCTATTTCTCTCTCCACACCTAACTACATACTACAACCTCATTCCTCTTCTCCTCATCCCTACCTTAGATACGAGATGATGCAATGAAATGGAATCAAATAGAATAGAATGATATTTCCATTGAAATCTAGACGTAATCTGCAAAAGATTGCCAAACGAAATCCAACTCTATTTCCACACATTCTCCATCAAATAATAGCATCACCACGGAACTTGTGCTTTCCTATTCCCCCGACGCATAAAATCTATCAATACATATGGAGAGACCTTCCCCACACGAATATCTCCTCGCATAGGTACAAAAACAATATATATAACTTTATATCCAAGGAACAAAAAATCCGTTATTGTTATTACAAAACCCAATATGCGTTTTTTCCCATTTTATTGTCAGTTTTGCATTTTTAGAACCAAGCACAAATGTTCCATCTAGGTTTCCCCCCAACAGATTCCCATAAAATCCTCACTATAACTGATAACAATACACTGTATTGTCTGATATTTTTGATCGCACAGATTTTAATTGATAAGAAAAATTTCTTGGCACGAAAAAAGGTCTGCAGTTCTAGAAAGAAGTGTGTTCAAATAGAGAGACCCATAATGGAATCTGTAGTGACCCATTATCGGGAGGGAGATAGTGGGAGAAAGACTAACCGTGTAATAATACATAATGCAATGCAGAAAAACCCGCAGAGTATAGGTGAAAAGATAGGTGGAGGTTATATATTATTAAAGTAGAACAGTCCAATCTAGGAAAAGTCCAGTGCGGTTCCTGAGGCTAACGGGAGCTAAGGAGAAAAGCGCTCTGTGCACAAAAATTTCTACGCGAAGTTGTATTTGGGGTTGTAGGTTAAATAGCCGAATGCACTATCTTCGAATGACTAAAGCAAAATGATAGAATACAAAAGCGATATGTTCGAATGAGATATGCAAAATGATAGAACGCAAATGACGATTTGTTCGATTAACCGACTAGTGGAGATTAGGGAAAGAATCATTCTTTCCACTGCAGTCGGTTCGCTAACTGCGACGTAAAGCTGTTAAAATGGAAGTTCTTTATAGTACGAATAGTACGATAGACATGGATAGATACTGTTCAGCAATTTTTTTCTTACTAAAACCGAAAATCAATTTTTACAGGTAAAATATTTTCAAACTTAAAATCTGATAGTATGATGTAGATGATTAGTGATAGACTTCATTGACAGTTCACAAGTGAAGATTACCTTTATCCATGAATGTATTGTATGACTGATAAATCAAATTACGTATGAATATGATTAATTAAATATTTGTTGCAGCGATAAAAGTTAATTCGGTCAATTTGCTTTGGCACTCTATCTTATTGCTTCAGCCATTCGAACATTTTGCATTTGGATTCAATATTTTTGCTTGAGACGATTCGAAGATATTGAATTCGGCTATTTAGCCACACACTGCATTTGGTATAGAGAGGGAATGCAAGTTGGATGTCACCATCAATACAGAAAGCGATCAACAAACACCATTTCTCTCCCATACATTCGAATGAGTGTCTGCCTTTGTATTCAGCAGAGTAAACGGGCAGAAGAAAAGCTTTCACTTCATTTTATTTACTTCTTTCAGTCAACCTTACATTCTACATGCTACAACTCTACGAGCCTTTACCTTACACTACCTGCTACACAGGCAACTTCGGAAAGAAACTTACATTTTAACCTTTTATCTATATAAATAGGAATATATAATATATAGGGTTGTATATACTTAGTTTGTTCAAGTTTGTTGCAATCCTTCGTTAGGGAATTCATAAAGCACTTTCAAGAGAAAGGCAACATTCATAAATACCAATCATCGTATTTCTTAGCAGGAAAAAAAGAAGAGTCTTTTTTCTTCGTGCTGAAGTTGCAATGTGCAAGTGCATTTATTTATTAGAAGAGATGCATTGAGCTGACAGAAAAGATAGTAGTTAAATATAAAAGGAAAATGACCTGGCCCGAATCAGCTTCCGCACCAATGCCTTTGCCCTACATTAGCTATTCATGTCATCATTCTTGTCATCTTCCAAATGGAAGAACCATTTGAATGAAATCAAATGAAATGACAAGTACAGAACTGAGTAGAACTGGAGTGAACTGAACTAGAGGAACCCAAGTGGCAATGACTGTCTCTTATAATAAAGCATATCTAACGAGATTTGACATTTTATCGAAACAATTTAACGTCGCAAAACAAACATTTGCACTTTGTTTCAACGCAATCCAACACAACTTTTATGTCAGACTCAATTCTACAAACAATATTACAGTAAATCTGTCTCAAGTAGTGAGGTAAGTAGTATAACTTATAATATTTCTTCTATAACTTTTTATGTTGAAAAAGATAACTGCGTAGCTATGCAAAAATTCGTCGGAAATAGCATCTTCTTTTTATGATTCAGTGCACCTGCGTCATTTACTTGTAAACTTATAACTCAAATATCCAGCATAACTATTGAAAATCTGAAATTATTTACTCTATGCATAGAAACACTCAGCTTAATAGAAATATGCAAGTCACTCTGTCATGAAGAGAAAGTTTCTCTACAGGAATTCAAGTAAATAACGTAAAGGATAACGAAGAGAACGTACCCGAAATGACATGGACGATGACAGACGCAGGGGCAGACATGGTAGGCGAACATGTGTAGTTGCCCGAATGATTGGATCGGACTTTAAGGATGGTGAGTTGAGATCGGAGAAGTTCTCCTCTTTGAGTTACGAGGCGAATGTCGGATGCTAGAGGCTCCCCATACAGCCCTTGCGGGTCTATTATACTTGACCCATGGTACCAAAAAACCTACAACGAATCATCAAAAACAACAATGAACTACAATTTTGTCAACAGAAATGAGTAAAAACTATTTTTAGCTCTATACACACAATACACACAATACACACACATATCTGTTATGTATTTCCATTTCGTTACAATAAAATCTACAGTGGAGAGGTGGAAGAGATTGAAAGAGATTCGGGACATTCGGGAGGATATTGGATAGTTTAGTGAAGGACTTTATTATTTTTGTCTGCCCGCCCATGGACATGGAATGTACAGGGCAAAATTCAATGTCAAGTCAATAAAGACGAAGTATTTCTCAATATTTTTACACAGAAAGTGAAAGTGAAGTGAAAGGGGGAGCGGTACTCTTCCTTTCACCATTTCATGCTCCATGACTCCTTTCTCTCCTCTTATATAAATGTATATGTTCAGGAATCTTACACAATTCCTAACAGCACATTTAGTTAAGTATATATGTATAGTATAGCTAAATAGCACACAGACGTAGGTAGGTACATCTGTATGTATGTGAATGAAATGATCTATAGGTAAGTTATTTACATTTCATCGAGTGACTTGGGTGGATGGAGTAGACTCTATAGGATAACAGCGAAATGAAAATTGAGTGAATGAAAGGATGGGGGAAAGGGAAGTCAAAGTTTCTGAGTGAACTTCAATTCATTACAGTATACTAGACGAGAGTTGAACTCCATTCGATTCGATTCAATTCAGTTAGTTGACACGACAGTGAGCTGGATTAATTCCCTCTTGAAATAATATTGACAAAAGAAGACTGAAGGAGGAGAGGGGATGGATATAGGAAGACATGAAGTAGACATAGACACACATATATATAAATCGAAATTCCGTAATGTGGAGTGTTCTTTCGGGCTAACCTGAGCAATGTCATGCGGTCCGTGCTCCACTTCGCACGTCAGTCGTAGCGAACTGCCACTCTTCACGTAGACGTCCGAGCCGCCGATTATCCGCGCCCTGGACTCTGTAACCAGTCAACCATAATACACTGTATTTAGTGAGATAGAGCATTGTAACTCATTAGCTTTCTAAACACTTGCTCAGATCTCAAACTGAGAAAACAACGCAATAGCAATTCAATGCAATTCAATTGCACAGACACATACAGCGTGATCGCCTTTGTAAACACCTACGCTACATCCACCCTTGCGTGGGTGAATTAACACAAAACCAATTACACTTCTTAATCAAAAGAAATAAAAAACCCAAAATAAATCACAAATAATTTCTTAAAGCATAAGCAATAACACAGTAAAGCTAGTGTGACTGTGGCGGGTTTGATTTGTGTGTTGCAAAGGATCTCCTTCTGTTAGTTAGCAAATAGCCAAGAGAATTTTCTAATGTATTTACACATCCCTGCAGATATTCCATTATAGTTGTACTGTTGATACCGTAACACTTTTTTATAATACACCAAAGTCGGAGCAAATGTTTTGAACAGATTCTGCGGATGTTTTATCTGTGGAGGAACCAATAGGCAGTTTGTGTAGTAAAATTCGCGGCTGGTGAATATTTATATAGAGCACAGGAAGTCAAATAGCTAATTACCATTGTCAGATGATGGGATATGTAGAATGTTAATCAGTCCTAGTTTTCAGTGGAAGATCAAATTCCACAACATGTTGTTAAAGGTCAATCAAAAAGGATAGGAGGGCAAAAAGTCTTATGTTGATGGGATTGAGTTTGTGCCGGCTGAGCTAAAATTCAGCGGCAATTTGGATAAGTAAGCTGACACGATGCAATTTGATATTATGGTTCGCAATTTGCTCTCTACAAATTGCAAATGTATATTTATATGGGTGGGCATTTAATATAAGGACGTAGGTTGTTTTGTTAGTTGCGGAAATAGTGATTCATGATGAGTAGCCTAGCTATGTTGCATGCTGATACAGAGTGCACGTTATACTAAAATATAGGTATAGAGGCGATCGTGACTTTAATCAACTTAATCAAGGGAATAGGTTGATCATATAATATAATTGGCCTAAAGCGGTTGAGGAGAAAAGAGCTGTTCTGGTTAGTGTGGATGCTACGCGTAGATAAAACGAAACGAACAAGGAAACCACAAGAGCAGACTAAATGTACTGTGGTGTCGCAATTTTACTTAAGCTCGGTTTCCACCACTACTCACTCACCAGGAGCACAAAGCCGCCATTTCTACATTATGAGCTGCTGCTCGTGTGTGTGTGTTGGTAGCAGAAGCTTATTACATGCAGTACATGTCACTATTTATAAGTATCTCGTCGCTATTTGTACAGGACATGTTGTAAAATACATATGCATGTAAAGAGATTTGCGATTTTAGTCTAAAGTTCCGTGTGGGGTGAAAATAGAGGATTCTTGCATGTGTTCGACGAAAAGTGAGCGAACATACTATACAACTAAACTAAACTAACCACCATTAGGCCATTTCTTTGATGAACAGATTTATTTTACGACTTTGGCCTCCACTTTCACTTCCTTACAATTTCTCCTTGAGTTTAGTTAAGTTTGCGTACTTACTTACTGTGTACTTTGCACTTTGAGACTACACGTCTTATCGTAAATACTTACAAGTTTCCTAACAACACCATCAACCAACACTTCCTACCTCCGACCTCAACACGAACATGCATGCACATAATATAATACAAATGCTCGCCCGGCTATCTATACAGTTACATATTATAGGTACATTTTCCCAAGGATAACATTATATCTCATATGTTAACCGCACAAGATAAATATAGAGAGAGATAAGTATGTCTCCAGTATCCGTGCATAGAAAATGTATCTTTGTATTTTTATGCATTTACTACTCTTTCCAAATTATATTAACATACAGGCGACACTTGTGGAACTTTTCTTTCAGGAGTGAAAGCCTTATTAGGCAATGAAATAGCTTTCCGAAATGAAAATGAGAAGGGAGCTAATCATTTGTAAAAGTTTTGACAGTGCTAGAGTAAATTATTCGTGGAAATAAGGAGCAGGGATTTTCGATAGGGAAAATAAAACAACAGTTAGTTCAGAACTGTTAGAATGATATGGACAAATTCTTTGCAAGTATATTAAGTAGATTTGTAGGCGGATGCATTACGCTTCCCTCCCGGCATCACATTACTTTCTCCAGAAAGAAAGGTATTTCACTCCTGTGGGAAAGACTGGCATAGATATTATATACACCTACATTCGCAGACGTGCATACCAAGGAAATCCTCATGTGACTATGTATCTATGCATAGTCCGTGCATGCTGCACTGTGTAACTTGGCCTAACCGACACATGAGACTGAGACAGTGCATGAGAAAATGTATATATGGTAAAAGGGGCATAAAATATCCCAGTATTTTATCACTGAGAGAAAACACAGTGAAACCCAAGTAAAATAAACGAGAACAGAATAGGCCATGTCATCCAACTGAGGCCTTCCCACCCCTTAAATCAAATCAAGGCAACGGCACTACCATATTCCTGCTCTGCATCACTCCACTTTCTCTCCCCTTCTCTCTATATAAAATATACACCTCCCTAAAAATACTTTGGGGTATCCAAGGAAGTCCTTTAACGTTTACCGTCTCCTGTAGACGCATAAAGGACTTTGTATCACACTGAGTATCACTATCGCTCTCCTATGCAAAAGAAAAGCTGACTAAGATTACAGGATAGACATCCTACAAGGGCAGATCATGCATACGAAGCCTGACTTTCTGTTTTAATATTATCACGTTCGCCCGACTTTCTTTTCGACTCTATTTTTGAGAAAGTGACCGTCTATAGAGATTTACTTTACTCAGACATTCACGTACGCTCTAAAGTTCCACTCATGTGAAACTTAACACAGAAG
>JAAAYG020053913.1:0-10807 GCA_009936455.2 Tomocerus minor
TTGATCCTCACTATTAAAATATCAGTTTCATGTAATTCTTTTGCCCTTTCCCATTGGGTCATTTTATTGAAACCGGACATCGGAAAATGTCTTATTTCCACCCATTATTACCGCAACCATTTCCCCCTTGGCGGATTTCTTAATTTCTTCTAATTTCCACATTTGCAGCTTGCATAATATTTTCAGGCGAGATTGTCGTTTAATAACAAAATTTTAATTAGGTACCTTGTTATCCCGCATTTATAATTTGGGTATTTGAATTGTTACGTATATAAATATTCGTAATCTTATGTTATAGTATATACATGCCCAAAATATAACTATAATATGTACAATAATAATAATTGGTGATGCCTTTATCATTGACCAATAATAATTTATGATAAAACACAGTTAAAAAGTTCACTTCTTTAAGTTTCAAAGATTTATTAATAAATATCGTAGATTGCACTGCAACCTAACTGAACATAAATATAATTAATATGAGGAAACATTTTTAGCAGCTTGCTTCCTTCGTTCATTTCATTTGCAAATAAATGAGCAAAATTATCAAGGTATAATGTCTAATAATATTATTATGGTCTAATTCGCATTGGGAATGGGATAATGGGAATTGGGAACTATACACCTAGTAGAATATATTATTAATATTATTATAATATTTCAACTTTTAAATGATCGCAGTATTTCATAAGTAATAATAATAATAGCAGGTATTTTCCTAAAGTAAATTGCTAATGATGATAGTAATAATATTCTATTTACAAATGGTGACGTATGATTATGATCACCAAAATACCGCCATTAATTAACATAATATAATATTACGTATAATAGTATGTACGTATAATATACAATAATATATATTAGGTATAGTATATACATTCATATGTACTAATTACATTTACATGTGTACCATATCCCATTTTCCACTTTAAACACGAAACGGGCCATTTTCTAAATATACAACAAGAAAATAAAAGGACATTCTCAGTCTGCCTTTGTTAGCCGTTGATATTTTTTACACGCAACAGGAAAAGGCAACTATTTCTATTAAACACAGAATGACAAACAAACAACGTATAGGTAGTTAGCTAAACCAAAAAATACTACTAACATGTAACATTCAGATTATAGAGCTGAGACGGGAACACAGCCTGGCCAAGCATTATTAACACATCAGTCAAACCATCAACTAACATTTAATGGTTTTCGTTTTATTCATGATTTCATGATAGATTTGTGCATTTTGCTCATTTCCACGCCACAATCACAATAACCTACTCTTCATTTCATACTGATATTACGAATAGTTATCTCTTTTATACGAATTGTTAAGCTATCATATTATTATTACCTGTCTAAATTGTAACTATCATATTTTAAATGCAAAAAACCGAAGCCATCTTTGTTTGATGCAAACAATTGTTCACGCTAACGTCAATCACAATCACAGAATCTAATTCTAGCATGCTCAAAAATTGTAATAGCGTGGCATAGCACTATAATCATCCTCTAGGACACTTCCTTTGCAAATAGTATCTTCCCCACTGAGTATATAAAAACAGACGTCCCCCTCTCATTGTCACATACATACACAAATTATTTATGGCAACAATAAGTGGTCTGGTTTTAGGGATGTCATGCCTATTAACTATTAACATTAATTAATTAATCTACGCTCAACTAATTTCCAATGGTCTCAGGTGACAAATCCTAATTTCTAAGTCCCACAGGAAGATTTATCAAAAAAAACACAGAAAAAACAGGACATCAATTCCCCTTGCTCTTTGGTTGCATTATTTTATAAACATTCTTCATGAATCATACCTCATCAAACAGAAAACAGAACGTATTTGTACAGTCAAATCTGATTACTTTCAAAATGATCCTTATCATTAATCATTATTATTTTAGCATACTGTCATAATTCTATATTATATATAGTATTAGTCACCAACCTAGTCACAGGCGTAGCAATACAGTGCGGAATTTTTTCTCTTTTTAAATTCCATGACTAATCAGTGCTCGGCAATTGGCAAAGGTAACAAACACTAAGACGGTGACGACTTTTGACGAACATTGATCAACAGAAGAACACAGCTATGAATTCATTTGATGTTGTCGATAGTAGGGGTTCACCCCCTTGATGGGTAGAGGGTGGGCTTCCGTGTTAAAAACCCAGTAGTCTAAATCTATTAGTTCCTTCGAACTAAAAAGCAAGTACAGGTACTAGAAACAGAAATCAAACAAAATTTCAGCAATAACATCCAACAAATTCAACTTTTATGTACATAAGTACCTAGTTGTCACATTGGTAGTCTCGCAAATTGGTCGAGTGCAAAAACATCGTAAGATTGTATAGAAAAGTCTTAGAAATAACAATTTCCATGAAAAAAAATTTGATAACTAATAACAAATAAAAAACTGGAAAAATAATTTATTACCTTCCCGATTATTTTTTAGCATTACAAAAATTTCTCATAAAGCAAATTTCTTTTTTTGCAAAAATTTTACTCTAAAAGCTTAATATTTTAATAATAGTCTATTTATAAGAGACCAATTAGCGAGAAATAAATTATTTGTATTAATTAAATTTACCTTTAGTGTTTCTGCGAGAAAAAATGATTGTTGAACATCATCCTGCTGCGGTTCTTTACTATAAACATTTCTCAGTCCAGAGTAACCTCCGCCCAGACCCGCCTTACAATGTTTCTCAATAGCTTGGGCAGCATCCCAGCCCCATTCCCGATATTTGGGATCTCCAGTGACTCTCCACATAATGAAATACGACTCGATAACTTCTGGCCGAAGAATGTAATATTTCTCATTCTGTCGAAGAGCTCTTGCTTCCATTGCATCGCTGAAACGGAAGCTTTCAGGTCCTATAAAAAATTATCCCATATGCAAATCAGATGTTACTCGAGTCAGAGACAGAGACAGTCAACATAAAACAAAATACTTTTATGTACCTAGACGAGTGTGAGTACGAATATAAGATTCATGACAAGTGTTTGTTATCCCTTCAGCGATTTTCATGTGGCGATTGGATCTTGCGTCGATTGCAGGGTTACTCGCTAAGTTAGGATCAGTGTGCGCCCCCAATGCAAACATCCCACCTATACATCCAACATTAAATTATTAATCATTTTATATCTTGGAATTTTATATTACATATCGATTACATCCAGTATCATACTCCTATCTGTTAAATAAATAGTCCCTTGCAATATTATTTATTACTGTCATACAGAATTAGCAACATAACTATTCAAATGCCAGTTAAATTCCAAATATTATGTTCTGCCACGTAGCAAAAAATCATATAAAAATACAGTACAGTATTAAAAGTTGGGAAACTTTTATATTATTTTGCTTGCAAAGCTACGGTGGAATAAAACAAACTGCTTATAAATTACGTGCGTGAACAAGGATCCAATGGATCTATCGCTTAAATCCATTGCATTTAATTTATTCATAATGTTTGAATGTAGCACTTAGCAAGTGGGAAACTCACACGAGTACAAATAATTAATTCAATCCATATTATCCTATCACTTAGTCACTATCGATTAAATTGACAACAACCAAAAAATAGAAAATTACCGGCAAAACAGGCCAAGTGATCCATTTTACTTTCAATTCTTTCGTATCGCATCTCAGCAAAATACAACAACCCCCCCTTCGAATAGCGAATAAGTCCATTTTTCTCAAAAGCATCCATTGCTTCATCGTACATTTGTCTGGCATCAATATCTCCAGTTTGAATGTAAGACTTGAGTAAATACTCGTAAAAACTGTCACCCAAAGCTCCCATTGACACATGATCTGTTCAAAAAACGCAGTAGAAAAATAAATCTCCAGCAAAATTTAATTGCTTAAATAACAAAAAAATAAGATAAAATGAGCCCCAAAACTTACTCTGAGTGAATTTAGCTAATCTCGGATGAACATAATTTGAGTAGAGTCCTTTTGGCTTATCAAGATCTTTTAGTACTTTTCTAATTTTGTAAACCTTTTCCTTGAAAATAGGGTCACCAGTAATATCCGAGAGATACACAAACTCCAAATGCAAAGTTCCGAATTCAGATAAGATGCTCGAACCACTGGATGCCCACCCATAATTTTTGCTATGCTGAAATACCAGAAACACGCAATTAAAAATCATTTTCTTTACAAACACTGCCCAAAAAAATACTATCAGAATTTTTTATTTACCCCAGAATGCAAAGTTATCAGCGCATATGGAATTCCAGTGGGAGTGTCAAATGCAGGCAGCAATTTTTTTGCCAATTTATATGCCTTGTCCTTGTACATATTATCCCCGGTCATGGCATAGACTGTAAGAAGTCCTCCGACAAATCGAATATTAGTTTCAAATACAGAAACTTCAGCTTTCTAAAATAATACATCATTCTCATTCCATAAAATCACTTTACAATTACAAAAATAAGTTTTATTTTGTAAAAAAAATTATTAATCACTTACAACATTATCAAATTCAAGATTTTCTGCAATCCAATCTCTTCCTTGACGGTACTCATCATTCAATCCCATGATATACAAAGTATCCACTGCATCCACGATCGTTGCTCCAATTTTAGACGGACCAAAAATGCTCGACGAATGACCTCTTTGAGAAATGGGCTTCAGTTCATTAGATCCCCACGCATATTTCACGTAGTTGTCCCACGCATCTTTCATCATCTGCAATAACCAAAGAGAAGCATCCAAAATTAAATTTCTATTTCCACAAAAATTCAATTATTGCAAAAAAAGTGCTAGAAAAATGTAGAAAAACAAAAATAAACACTTAAAATTAAATTCTGCACAATTCACCTGTTTAATAAAATCCCTTTTTTCTTTTGCAGTCGCATTAAAGTCGGTTCCTCTCTGAGAATCCCCAACAATGACGACTTTATCAAAGGGTGAAATATCTTTGCTGGAACTACCATTTCGTAATTCGAAAGAAGCTACATCAATTCCAAAGTCCACTGCATCGACAAGAGTCCTAATGTCTCTCGTCCACCCTCCAAGCAATATAAAACCCGGTGCAATCGCTCCCAAACAAAACAAAACTGTCGCGATCGCGAAAATCTTTTTCCGACGATATGTCCATTGCATCAGATACATTGTTAAAATCCTCTCAACTTGCTCAATTCACAAATTCCAAATTATTATCACCAAAATCCTCCACAAAAAAAATTTAAACTTTATTTCAATTCACTTCAAAAATATCCAAGAAAAACTTTTCCACTACTAATTCTCTCAAACAAAAAAAATCGAAGTAGGAAAAATGTGAGTTATGGCTGTAGCTTGAACCTAAATGGCAAAATAGATATCGAGAGAGAGAGAGAGAGAGGAAAACTGTGGCTAATTGTCAATGTAAGTCATGAGCATAATTCTGAGTAAAACAAAAGTCTTCCTATGTATATTCTGCACTAATAATAATATGTTATCTCTCAGTGAAAACCTGAGTGTATTAATAGAGAGTACCTAAAACTCAGTTTCAGCAGCAGACAAAATATTCTGGCAAAGATTAATGCACCGATAACAATGGCTTTACGTAACTACATTTTCCTGTCCAATAAAATTAACACAAACAAGATATGATGAACAAAGGAGTAGAAATAGAGTACACAACACAAGGGGAAGTAGAGGAGTGCAGAAAACTCTTTCTACACTTAAACAAGCCTATAGTACTATAGTACACGTGTTTAACACACACATCAATAAAATCACACTCACTCACTAGATTCACTAGACTCAAAGTTCACTCAAATTACTCAGTGACATTTCATACAAAAAAATGAAGATGTAACCGTATACAACGAGAATCAAGTATCAAGTAATCGAAGAACCAAAATGCTAAGTACTAGAGCAACAACGTAAAACTTGTGTGCTCTTCTGCACTCCACTAAATACTCTCAAGAGTTAGTGGAAAGAAAGAAGAGCTGTGAATAGTGAATACTTTAGACATGCAATGCAAATAAATACTAAATACATAAAAGGCAATGAGTACGAGAGAGAGAGAGAGACTAAATTTTCGATGAGTTGGTTATGATATGATAAAAAGTAGCCAACCAAAAAGAGCACAGAGCTCCACGAAAACCACAATGAACAGTAGTTTATATAGTTTAGAGGCAGAAAAGAGTGGTCTTCCACTGAGTGAGCTCTGTGAGTGTGAGCTGAACTTAAAAAGAGTTACAGTTACATAAACTCTTTTTGTTAAAGCTAAACCCAAAGGCTACTGTTATATTAAGATAGCTTTAAAAGTGGAAACAACGCCAACAAGGGCACTGTGCAAATGATAAACTTTCATCCTAATCATCATAATAATATCGTCATCATGTGAATATAATCCTAACAACACACTAAAACCAACTGCTTACATTTTACATTTATTTATTGCACTCTTCTCTCTATCTACAAACACAGAACATCATGCCATAGGCACCACCATATGCAGAGAGAGAGAGGCTAATAAGATATCATCGCCAAATCAGCACGCAGTCAAAACGATACACTTCATAAATTCCTTAGTTGTGTTCATCGAGAGATTTTTGCCCTATGCTCTTCGCAGTAATCATAATAGCGCCTCTTGCGTACTAACAGGGATGTAATAAAACTTTCAGAGCAACTAACACTTACAAAAGTTTAATGAATGGAACCAACAAACGAATCTTCTCTGCACAAACAAGTGAAGAGCCCTGACCATTTCTGTCTCTCACATTGTCAGATTCCCTCTTCCATACAAATCCTATACAATACACTTGCTGTAAAAAAGCATCTGTAGGAATTGTATATATGGCCGTCAGTATTATTATTCTGTCTAGCACCAGGCAATTTAAAGCAATGCACACTAAATTATTCACGGATGAAGAGATTGCTCATTAACAGCAATGTTTGTAAATCTCTGGACCTTTTTTAAAAGTTTTTTTGAAGGGTAATTAATCCAGTGCATTTTATTTAAGTAATAAATAGTAGGAAGTGGCATTACCTGTTTGATGAGATCTCTCTGTGAACGAACTTGAGGATTGGCATCCTCTCCCCCTTGAATCAATCCCCCACCAGATGCATTTCCTTTAAAATGTCCTGGCTCTTTGAATGGAGGGCCTAAGCTAGGACGTACGATGCTATTCTGTCTATTGTTTAGATAACTATCACTTTTAGAGCTGGACATTCCAGGCATGGCTGGCAGTGGGAGTCCATTCGAGGGCTGGACGTTAGGATACAAGCCAGGAGCATTCACTTGAGCAGGACGAGACGTGGAGGGAGAAGTAGAGGATCCACCGCCGAACATCTTTGGCTTCTCTAGAATACCCGCTCGCTTTTGTTCTTGCTCTAGATCTTCTTCAATCTTGGCATACAGTTTTGCTCTGTCTTCCAAGTAACGCGGTGGGGGTGCATTTAACGGACGCGGAACCACGTTCACTGCATTATTCATACCATTTCCATCTATACTATTGGCACCTAATTCGTTGTTTTCTTTCCCTAAAACAAATTCAAACAAAATTAAACTAATCTACTTATTCATTTATTATTATTTATTACACATTCTATCACTCAAAAAAATTATTTTCTGATCATATGAGATGAAAAATAATAATTTTTTTTTTAAATAATTCAAAATAAATACCCGACAACGCGGCCGGAGGAGGAGGTAAATGTGGGGCTAAGAAAAGGTCAGGTAACTTTTCATAGACGTCTTGAACTCCATTCGTAGTACGAGCTCTCAAGTCTGGGAGGAAAAATACCATCCCCACGCATATCACAAAAAAACTCATTAAAATGAGAAAAAAACAATATTTTTCCTTGGCGCGACGGCTCCTAAGACTCATTCGTCCCGTCCAACTGCGTACTGCAAGAAATTAAATACAGAACATCTTGACGCAGGTACTCAAATTACTTTTTTGTAATTACTTTACTATTTTAAAGCTGATACTACATATAAAATAATATAAATAAGTCTTAATATACGTATCAGTATAATAATATTATAAGAAAAATCGTAAAAGTAAACACGGCGACGGAGATTAGTAAAGGAAAATCTTACATGCATTCATTCTAATCATCTTGCTCTCCTCAGAATTCAAAGACTTGTCGTATGGTAATTAAATATTATTCGTTCACATTCAGTTACTTGGCTGAAATCAACACTGTTAGCAAAGCTGCAACTCCTTTCCAACCGTCTTATATGTTTAACGTACATATGCATATGTAGCGACGAAATGATATTATACACACACTTATCACTAGAGATAAAATACTAAATCTAAGATAAAAAATACTAAAACTCAAGTATTCAGATTTACAAAGTAATTGTTAATAAATAAATTATCAATATCTATTGAGTATAATATGTCAATGTGATTTTTTTATGTTATCATGTTGTTTTTGGAATAGTAACTAAACGTTGCAATCTATTTGCTTGTTAGTCATAAAAACACTACAAAACTTAAAACGGAACTGCACACACATTATTTTAGGCTTGTAACACTCTTAGGACTCCAGTGTGGGCTATTCCGCTATTCGTTAACGTAATAAAAACACTAGTTAAAATTTTCAACCACATTCACAATCCTGATGTCTTTATCGAAGGAGGTCACACACAAATTGTATCAGTCTGCCGGCTGCTGCAGTTAGTATACGTCGTTTGGCATACTCAGAATCAGCGGATTAATTAATGCAGTAAAGTGGGAGATAGCTGACGTCGACTGACACGTGGAGTCTGCAGCACCTGTAATTAACATTCAATAGCGTATGTCAGAAAGTTACGACCATGTGACAATAATATTATACAACCTAACAGAAGCATAGAACAATATTCATCCTCGCCGCACAACAAAATAAATGTCAGTCTGATTAAGATACCTGCGGAAAGCTTTTACATATTATAACGAATTGTTTATTTACAAACACAAAATTGAAACATCATGTATTACATTATTTTCTATCATTTAGCATGAAGTTCTATATGTATTCTTACTCGCATTTGCTATTACATACAATTGAAATTTTAGCACCACAATAAAACAGCAGCTGGATGTAAATTGGTAAAATTACAATCGAAATATGTAATTCGAAAATAATATTCAGAATATACCAATACAGACAATTACATTAGGAGTCCAGCAAAAATATAAGTTACTGCATTTCAGAGAACACGAAAATGTAAACTCTTGATGTTTAATTAAAAACTGTTTATGATGATGATGTTTATACACGAAACATTTAAAAGCTGTTATGTAGCTGATTTAAAACGGATTACCTTCTATCACTGTAGTTGGACGTACTGGGGAAATTGAAACTGTTTGGCTATTCATGGGTGAACTGTCCCACTTATACACTATTATTATTCTAATAGATGGAAAGTCGTCACTAGACCAATGATAATACTTTACAGTCGACGGAACTTCATAATAGAATCTTAATAGAGAAGCATTCCCTTTATTTTCAGGCAAAATCCTAGGAGATCGTAATTGCACTCGGGTTTTAAACACTCCTGGATTGAATCTCTTTCTTCAAGACCGAATAAATAATTTTCATGGTTAATATTTCATCCTGTGTAACGGATGTTTATGTCCTGTAAAGAAAACCATACATCATCAAATCAAAATAACTTAGATTTAAATTGTTTTAATTGTATGACGATGACTCGCTGATAAGTTACTTGCCTAGATTAAAAGAGAAGGCATTTTCAGGGCTGAGATTCCTTGAATTTTCACACATTAACAAAGTGACACCTTCTAAGAACACGAAACAGCATAAGCCCCTAGAAAAGAAAAATTGCTGATTTCAGTTTATGTAATTTTGATCGCGTTTTTATAAATAATCTCCACTATATACGAGAATTTTATATTTACAGTAGGTTCGAGGCTAACACATAGAACGCCAACCTTTTGTTAAAATTTTCATCAGTTAAGTCATAAGTGTCAACTATTATACATATGGCATAAATTAAACCCAGCAAAAAATATTACTTGTTTACTTACATAAACTCTCTAAACTAAAGTTGAAAATGATTCTGATATGACTGAAGACAGTAAATTGCCTCACCACCTGACTGCAAAGCAAAACTAATTTTAAATCATATTATCTTATTATTGTTTCAATGCCAAAATGTAGTAAATGCGATGTGATAATAATAATTACCTTCTTAATGACCCAAATAAGTTTCGACACTGCAATATAATGTGTTCAGTGTTGTATGTCGTGTGTGTCCTTCTCGCTGATGTAAAACTCCGATTAAGCAAAAAAACTGGCACTATGGACAAGGTTGACCGGTCCAAAATGTCCAAATCTTAAATCCTAAATCCACCGTTGCTAAATTATTTAATTGGGTTGGTGGAAGGAGCAGTGGATGGAAATCTGGTGGATTCAGACGTGAAACTTCATCTGTTCAATAAATCACTGCACTGCAGAAATTATCGGTGTAAATGTAAATACGGAATAATGATGGGAGATGTGGATGTGAAAGAATAATGGATCATGGATGAGATACGGAGGAATACGGATGCGATCTGCAGGAGATTGCATTGCGTTTGGAAGATTATGAGAATTCGAGTGAGAAAAATTATTTCAGGTCAGTATTAGTGATATACCCTGTATTATTGTCATTCTTGTTCATATAGTTCATGCCATATAATGTATCACCCATTATATCACCCCACACCTTACCTATTATACTACGTAGTACAGGTATCACCACGAAAAGCTAAAAGCCGTGTTCAGGCTATCTATCTGTGCTTCTTACTGTCCTTCTTGTCGTAATAATAATATGTACACGTAGCGTGTCTGTATATAG
>JAAAYG020053979.1:0-10802 GCA_009936455.2 Tomocerus minor
GACAAAAATGGATGGGCATGCCCATGCCCATTCTCCGCTTTTTGTTTTGTGCCCATGCCCGCCCAAGCCCATTTGTCCCTTGAGATTTGTAGCCCATGCCCGCCCATGCCCATGCCTGTATGGGTATGTCCCGCCTAGGCAACTCTCTAACTCGAATGTGTATAGAAATATTCGCTCAGTGCCTGGCTTGATTTCTTATAGATTTCTCTTTAGATAGCAGAATGAGATATTGTTATATAGGTAGTGATTTTATTTTTATGACTGATTTGTTTTCTTGTCATTTCGTCTACTCTCCTTCTGCACTTCTTCATTTTAATATACCTAAATCTTGACACTCTGCTAGAGACACTGCGAGGGTCTACAGCTCATTTCCTACCTCTGCTCTGGAGCATTATTGCGTTGAGCTTGCATCGCATTTCATTGGTTGCATCGGAGCATTGATACAATCGGCATCATTGCTCCTTTATTACTTTACAATCAACTTCTTATAAATTAACCTTATTTGGACCTTAACTATATAGTTCTCTTGCTCCTCGTACTTGTCTTTTGTCTTGTGCTGTTCCACATCACCACGTACACACATTCAGAATCTAATTGAAATATTTTGCCACCAATATTTGTCACATGATCAACCACTCCTCAATTAATTCACAGCTCCATCTCCAGTTAGAGTGTCTTCCAGTGCAAGTGAGGCAATAGGAAGGAAGCCATGCAGCTTACTCCAGTGTTTGCAGTCGGATTTGTCTTTCAAGCCCTGCTAGTCTTCAATGTAAGAAGTTTACATTCACCCTTATTTTATTTATTCTATATAAAAACAAAATCTAAGTGTTGCACTAGTAGATTTGGATATAATTTAGGTTTTTTTTTCAATTTAGTTGATGCTTTAAAAAATAAAAAAGTACTGCACAAAAAATCTGTTTTTCCTTGATAAGCACTAATTCTTTGGGTTTGCTTAGGAAATGGAAATTACTTGGAATTATTATTGACCATCAAAATAGAAGTCATTCAGCATGCAGTTAAAGAAGACGAGAATCGTGAGAAGGAACATGTTTGTTGGAGTCGGAAGCAGAAGGCGGTTACAGTCCATGTCATTTGTTCTTGGCCTAACATGGCATGTTTCATCCTTCTAATTCCGATCCCAGCTACCATCGCCTCAATCTTCTCAATTTATGGAATTTCATTGCAATCAAGGGTCATGGTGCTTTTCACAGAAAATGAATTCAGATCTTGCCGATTCCGAAAATCAAATAATTTCAGTTGGTAAAACGACCGGCCCGTTTTGTCATTACCAATCCGTCCACGAAAGACGATTATGTGGTGAACGGACTTGTAATGGTGAAAAGGGCCGTTTGGTGATAAAATATTCGGCCGAAGGAGAGTCCCTAGGAGACCTTTCCAGCCTCAGCAGACAAAAACGGAGTGTCCAGTCAACCTTTTAATGTAAGTTGAAACTTTTTCTCATTCTCTCAGTTAAAGATGACTCAGGAGGCAAAACATGACTATACAGTGAACAGGAAATATTTATGCATCGTGTATAAGATTTTTTAGCGCAAATGAATTGTGTACTTGGTATAAGTGAATAGTGAGTAATGGCTGCTGAATAGGCTAGATGCTTAGGAGGATTGGTGAAGAGTGAAGAGCCATATTATTGTAGGCAGTCAGTTTATATCTGCAGATTTCTTTACTTTATGCAAAAATTATTAATAGAAAAATATATTATCTACTGCGTCAATGACGATACAGTACAATACAATAGTCAATTGACATCACATGAATAGCATTTCTAATTTTAGTAGTATTTTTAAGAGTTCTACATTTTAGATTGATATTTTGTGCGAAGCAAGCATGGCGAACACACACTGTATGTGTGCATATCTTAGCATTTACAACAGCATTAGTTTCGGTAAGTATTGTTGAAGTTTTTTGATATTAGTTGCGTTAGTTTATATAAAATAATTAAGGATGCATTTTTATAAATTAGCCCTTGGATAGCATACAACGTTGTAAACGAAATAAAAAACGGATGCTACAATTTCCTTTAAAATGTGAAGAAAGAGAATACACTAGTGATTTGTTTTAGACTAAAACAATGATTTTGATACCTTCAGTCTATTCTTAAGTAACATGGTTGCATATTTTGATACTGTAAAACAATTATCCATTTCTAATTCTAAAAAACGTTAATTATTTAAGAATAACGCTAACATAAAAGATTTTTTTGTTATTATTTAGGGCAATTTGTCCAACATAATATAACCTGCCATTTGAAATGGCATTTTTATTCATCGTAAGCATTGTAACTATGTTCGTTTAGTTATTTAACTAGCCTTAAATACAAATACATAAATGTTGCTGCAGTATTCAAACAAGTGTTTAGTAAATGGAACTGAAGCTGCTACCCTTCACACAGCCGTGTTCGGCGATGTGGTATCCTGACGACTGGCACAGCGGACAATTTGCACCTGTGACAATTGGCGTCTACGACAACCAGTACAAACTGGGTGTTAGTATGGGTGTTGTCGAGGTGTCATTTGTTCGGTGTACCATTGATCCGGGTTCCACTTCGCTGAACACCCACTCAGCGAAGGAGATTGTCTGATGCTGAAACTCTAGAAGACTCGACATGTCATCTGTGAAAACATGAAAGTTTGCCAAATTTCAAAGAAAACACCGAAGCGAAGCATCTTTATGCCTGAAAGAAATCTCTGATCCTGTTCGTCTGTCTAACTGAAAGTCAATACTCAGACTTGTCCGACATTTTTGAGTGGAATCAAATTCAAAGATTTCGGACAAATCTGAGTTTGATGATTCAATACTTCATTTTGAAAATGTTGACAATTATTCATGGACATTCGAATTTACTGAGCGTCTTTGAGATTCGCTGCAAGGGACGAATGTCGAAGATATTCAGTACATACGGGTGACAATTAGCGGCCCTGGACTATATTTTCTACAGTGAAGACCGTAACTACCACAAGGATCACTTCGTTAAAAGCGAATTTTTAAAACTCATCCTTTGCTACTGGTGTACGAATCTCAAAAGTTTGTCATTCCGTAACTTTCCCTTCAGTGTCACAAAAAAGGAATATATCTCGTCCGTGAAGAAATCCATAGACCGAAAGTCATGTTGGACTTCTTTCAGTCTTTGGCGTTTCTTCACTGATAAGTTATATAGAGCATCATGTCCGTAATACTCCAGTTCCGTTTCAGATGGCAATGTGGACAAGTTCAATGTTAATTTTTAAATCATGAGCTTTTCCATATTTCCATCTGAAACTAGAACATCATCATTCAGCGTGGAAAATGCCGTTGATTATCACTCAGCATCCAAACAAATTTCCTATCCTGTGCGAGAATGTCTCTAAGACAATTAAATTGGAAAGTATTCCACATGCAGTTGAAGACGGCGATATTCAGAAGAAAATGATATATTTTCAGTGGGAAAAAGGTTATGGTATTCTATTCCACTAGAATTTATAAGAATGATTTTCAGGAACATAATATTATTTATATATCCTTATTATATGAACATTAAACAATGCATAAGCAAAATTTACACTTTAGCTTCCATAATTTTGGACATTTCGGTCTATGGAAATACAATTTAGGATTTTAGTCCTGAGTCATAACCTATAAGTACTTAAAACTAAAATTATACGTTGTTATTATGATTTTGTTCTAGAGAGGAATATTGAGTTTGCTTTTAGATCTATTTGGTTTTATTCTCGTACTAAGTTTTGCAGATAGCAGTCGAAAAACGGAAGCAGTTTTACAACTGGAAGAAAACTGTCGCGCCAATGGAGAGGCAATGCTTATTTGTCTTCATTTTTTGATTATGATTAATGAAGACGACTAGAACTTCCTCTTTAAACTTCGAATGAATCTTTGCATTGAAGGTTTGAGCAAATTGTTTCTTCAGTGCATAGATTCCTTAGAAGTTTGGATGTCACTCCTGGAAACGAATTTCCCCAGTCAGCTCCTAAGCAACCCAAAAATTAAGAATTTTCAGCAATTGGACATCTAATGTGACACGATGCAATTCAGAACTGTATAATTTATCCCATAATTATAATTACCTTGTCTTGAGACTTTTTTGAATAGAGATTATAGCTGTGGACATCGCTGTCGCTGTACTGGTCGCTCTCACTCTCACTGAAACGCGATCGAGTTTGTGAACTCGGTTCATTGAAGGTCTGTCTTTCTATTGACCTTAAATGGGGCAAGTTCACAAACTTCGATTGTCCTTACTGCAAATCAACGCATTCAACCTTCCATTATTCATTCTTCTCACTGACAGCGCTGGAATCTGGACTCGGAATCTCTTTGGACACTGTTTCTCCTGAATACTCTGGATACTTTCCGATTCAGTTTGTTGTATTTGTTTAGTGCAGTGCGTGAAAACAGTATTACAAGAGATGAATTTGATATCTCTTCGATACTTGTTTCACTACTTGCCCTACATCAATTGCTCGTAGTCCAATCCAGCTTCCTGGTGCCCTAAGAAAATGTTAAAGAAGAGGCTGATTTTGAAAAGTTATTACAAAAAACTTAAATGCAAGTATCCACCAAAATTGAAAACAAGACGGCCCACCACAAATTTTTCCTGTTAAGAATTTTCGGAAAGGTTTATTCATGGTAATTTTGCATTTACTATTGCTCAACTTTTGAAGATTTTTTTCTACTGTAGTGTTAGTAAAATGAGAAAAATGTCATTTTCAATTTCTTGTGTACATTGACTATATTATTTGTATTTTAGAGTTGAATTACATATTGTGTTTTCTGTGTAGAAAAAGATGAAAACTGCAACTCATCTACTAGCACGTCCATACGCTTAGAATAAGTTTTAATTAAGAAAGAAATAAAGATATATTGCTTTTGTTTAGAAGTGTAAAATACTATAATTTACATATGTAAGAGTTATGGTTAAAAACAATTTTAACTTTTATCTTGTCTCGTCAACTACGTTCATAGAATCAAAAGCACCAGTCGATAAGATTTCCTATTTTATTCAGTTACATCTCATTAAAATACAAATTCTTTACATTTTGCTGTTTCATTTTCGTTGACAATGATATATTTACATCGTAGAACTAGGTGTGCCTTAAAATGTAGTATGTACAATTGTCACTTTACTAACAATAAGTAATTAAAATTTGAACTCTTCAGACAGCACAGACCTCGACTCCGGCATGCCATGCAGTCAAACTTGTAAGTCGTTTAATTTTAGAGCATTACAGAACAGAGAATTAAATATAATTGTCTGTTTTACATGTATTTTTCCCTAAATTAAAATATTATTTCGGAGCACATGGAGATTTTCGACGTGAAAGAGCTGCGAGTTTATCAATTACGTACCAATAACACCTGTCCTTATTTATTAAATCATTCTTCCTCGGCACCCTGCTGGTCTCGATTTTTCTGTTATGCCCATCACTAAGGCAAGGCAGTCCTAACCTAAAGTCTGATACAGTTTATTATTTGGAATTTATATTATGCACTAACAACATCACCATTTATAAATGTCATTCGAATGCAATTTTGTTGTAGGTGTCATAGTTTGTGATGATATTTATAAAATGCATCTGTAGAGGGCCAAATTGGATTTGAAAAGAGTGGAAAAAGTTGAGACAGCATTGAAAAATTAAAATGAAACCGTTACCTAATCATTAGGTTTTTGAGCTGCTTTTGCTAATTATATAATATTGCAATATGCAGGAGAATATGTTTTTGCGGATGGATACTTTTAAGAATAATTTTACAGTCGTTATTTCTGTTTATCGTAAGGCGGTTTTATTAAGCCTGGATTTTTGTCTCATTTGCAAAGGCTACTTATTTGGCAGGTATTTCTTTTCTGCTTCAGCCAATTCATCTTCTCGCTGCAGACGGAACAACTCCTTGACAGATACCACCTGCGCTCAAAAAATTACAAAATTATAAATACAAAAAACTCGCCAATTATTTGAAACTCCTAAATTATGTGTATTCATTAGATGTAATGGCATAAATCAGAAAATGTGCGTCTTAGGTTGCGACATCAACATGTTACCGTGTTTTAACTTATCCCGTACCTATAGAGCGACAATGTTTTTGAAATAATGACTCATTGAAATCATTTCTAGTATTTTCTGTTCTGAAAAACAGAGAGTAACTACCTACTGCGGAAATAATTGCATTTGCTTTGCACCTTAACAAAGGGTAATAAATAGTACATGTCGTCAATTGCCCTTCTCAAGTTCATAGTTTTTAAAATACAGGATTCTGATTTCCGTGTACCTTCCCCTTTACATGTTTGTATGTACATTATAGAAATAAGTTTCTGTATGGACATGGAAGGTATTCCCTTTATAACTTCCTTTTGTCTATCTGTCCGTACGCACGTCCGTACGTACGTCCGTTTACACGATAACTCAAAAGCGGATTAAAATGCTAACGTCAAACTATCGGGATAGTTCTAGGGGTATATGGGACAATCCCATTAGAAAATAGGATTGCTCCGTCTATCCATTCCCCTTATGGGGATGGAAAATCTTTATGTCCCGAACAATACCTAACACCAAGAGCAATAATAACCAACGAAATTTAAACTAACCGCCTCTTCTTTCTCTGCTACTTCTTCTCTGCTACCGCTACTCCGTTTAACAGGGTTTATTTGAAATAGGATATGCCCTACACCATCTAATCTACAAACGTAGTTCTTAAATCCTACTTATTTATTCTTTGCCAGCTACCTTCACTATCACACATTATTTATTCAAGAGTAAATTCTCTTCTCTTGTCTCCAAGGCTCTAGAACTTTGGAAATTAGATGTAGATAAGTTTAACCCACGAATTTTTAGATTTTATAGTAGCTATCGACTAAAGGGGGTCTAGACAGCCGTTCATGTATTTTTCGGCATTCCTTCTATTAGCAAAATCTCCATGGATATTTAATAAATATTTAATAAAGACAGATAAAAATCATACCACATCGACAATATATCATATTTCATATTTTTTTGGGAGAAATTATATTTCTCCTAGAATTGTTGATAATGACATTATTGATCTCCACGGACTTGTGGAATGTTCCCCCACAGTGCTACAGAGAGCTATTATGAGGCATCATTCCACAAGTCCGTGGAGATCAATCTACATCAACAACTCTAGGAGAAATAGAATTTCTTCCAAAAAATGACATAATATATTCTCGATGTGGTATCATGTTTACCTGTCTTTCTTAAATATTTATTAAATATCCATGGAGATTTTGTGAATGGGAGAATTGCCGAAAAAGACATGAACGGCTGTCCAGAGCCCCTTAATATACAGTAGATATTTTCTTATGCATGATAGATGAACAACATTTGAGTATCATGTATTTTTCCGCACCTGAGTTTCTGTTCTCTTCAACGATTGAGACCTAAAGATGCTTTCAGTTACTTCTTTCATCGCACGAACAGATCCCCTGATGTTATGGTTGGCCCAGATAATAGTTGATACTCCCAAATCTTGAAGATGGTCAGTTGGTGTCATGTAGTATTTTGTTGGAACAATGACCACTGGACACTAAAAATACAGAGCAAATGGCGCATTACTTAATTCTAGCATTTATTAATCAAAAATACTGTCAACATTTAATTTCAATCAAAACTCACAATCGGATGGAATGGCCTCATGTAAAAAATAAGTTTTCGGAAACACACTCCTTAAAAAGTGGTTCGCGAACCACAGCGGTTCGGCAAATGTGCGAACCCGAACCGAACCATGGTTCGGTTTGGTTCGATTAGATTGGAATTCAGAAACATCTCTGGTTCGGCTCGGCTCGGTTCGTGACATCTTTTTGGAGCCAATGGTTCGGTTCGCAAAAACTTTTTAAGAAGTGAAAAAAACATACAAAAAAAGGAGCAAAATCTTTATATTGGGTCCCCGACACTTTTAAACAATGTCTGTATACCCCGTTTTTTAAAGTTGGTTTGCGAACCACAGCCGGTTCGCCAAATGTGCGAACCGAACCATGGTTCGGTTCGGTTCGATTGGAATTCAGAAACATCTCTGGTTCGGATCGCGACAGCTTATTTGAGCGAATGGTTCGGTTCGGTTCGCGAAAACTTTTTAAGAAGTACGTTCGGAATTTTTAAGTTGTTGGTTGACTATATTCATATTTACAATTTGCGCCAAGTCGATCATTTTATATCTCTCATCTGAGAACAGCTTAGGTGGGGCTAGAAAATATTACCAACCTTGTTTTTCCATGATCGAGTGAAGATTTCGATATCCGAAGGATCAGACTTTTTACTGTGAATCAGAATTGCATCTGCTCCAGCAGCGCTGTAAGCTTCTGCTCGTTTAAGAGCTTCATCCAATCCCCAACCTGCTATGAAAGCTTCTATACGAGCCACGATCACAAAATCAGGATCATCTTGAACGTCGCGACACGCCTACAAATAATTATTATGTATTATACTATACTGAGATTTATTAATAATAATTACATCCCATGATTTTATAAAGTATTTTTTATGAAGAAACTATTGCAAACATTTTAATATAAATTAAAGTTGTGGCAAACCCGAATTTTTAAAGCAAACTCTTCAATGTCCGCTAAAGGCTGTTTGCGATTATCCAAAAGAGAATTCGTTTTGGGAAAAACTTTGTCTTCCATGCAGCAACCTAGAAAATACACATGCGTTTGAAGACCTACTTCGATAATTTTTCGTTCATTATTCAAGAAACAAAATATGTAGGTCTACATATATTTTTAATGCTATAAAATATTCGTTTCTCTTTATACCTGCTACTCCAATTTTTTCCAATTTACGAATTAGAGTTCTAGCATTATTAAAATTCCCATATCCGGTATCTGCGTCAAGCAAAATAGGAATAGTTGTTGCATCCGCCATGTATTCAACAATATCCGTTACTTGAGTCCAGGAAGCTTCATTGCAATCTCTCAGACCCATCATGGCTGAAATTGCCAGACCACTGGCCCAAATTCCTTTGAATCCTGTAGGAATTAAGTTTTTTTTAAAATAGCCCAATAAATTGTTTCATTGCCTAAGATTCATTTCGCAAGGTTTTAATTAATTATTAACTCGTTTCGTACTAATTTTTGTTGTCACTATTTGTTATTCATTTACACCGTATCATACGAACTCAACTCAAACTCAACTCAAACTCAACTCATATGAGCGAGAGTTGGCGAACTCACCTCAACCTCAACTCATATGAGCGAGAGTTGGCGAACTCACCTCAACCTCAACTCATATGAACAAGAGTTGCCGAACTCAACTCGAACTCAACTCTTTTGTTATAGAAATGAGTTTGAGTTCGCTCAAATCGAACTCAAACTCAATTTTTGAGTTGAGTTCGCCCAGCTATGACCGTATGAGAACCATTTTCCAGATTTTGTGACATTCGTCTATAACCATATGTTTTCCATATGCTTACAAAACCCCAAACTCCGGATTGCGTTGCACAGATAAATTAATTACATTTTTAATTAACAATAGGGCATATTAATATGCATGTATATGTATTTACCAGCTTCCTCTACAATTCGAGCACTAATCCCAGAATGAGCTTCCATTAAAAATTCAAGATCTGGGGACAAGATCATTTTCTTCAATCGAGATGTCTTTCTCATGGCCGAAACATTCCGATGGGGGATTTTTGTGAGAACTTGATAATTAGTCCACGAAATAGCATTTCGGATCAAATTGTAATGCATTGTGAATGGGAGATGCAGTAGAGGAGAAAATAGGACGGAAAAAACAAAAGGCTGTTGTCTACGGCAGTTGCAGAAGTTGTGGCTGTTGCTGGAAGTGACTGTCGCCTTATGGTACGATGGAGTTTGGATTTGACAATTCGTAGAGCTGTACAAATAGAGTTCCGTGATACGTGGAGGGATAGATAAAGAAGTCGTAATATTTTTAATTGATAACTCTGCTATCAAATACCAACAATAGAACTCCGCTCTCCGCCACCACAATATCATATCATCCATGAAAGTCTTCCAGTGCATTCCAAACAAGATGCACTGTGCTTTTCATGTATGTCCATCACGAATATCTTCAGGGTCATTGGCACAAGTGCTTTCTGTCCATATTATTATAGTCGATGCAACAAATGTCAACGTGTCTCTTCTAAAGGAAATATCATAGCAAGGAGAACGTATTCTGTTAAAACGCGGAATCAATTCGTTTATTTCTTTTCTAGGAAATAATTGTTTAAATTAACTCTTACATCATTACATAAAAATTCACTCTAAACTACGACGCGAAATTCTGACTTCTTCTCACTTAAAGTCAACAGGGTATATGACCATTGTCAAAGACATTAATTTTTAATGGGTTTTAACATGTCCTTATTGCTTTCTTTTTTTAATATGCTTACATAGGTGACACTTGCAGAAACTACGACTAAAGTTAGATTCAAACAAGAGTGCATTTATCATTCAATATGCGATCCATATTAGTAGGATTGTGATGTGATGCATATTGCCAGGGCATGAAAAAGGCTGCTTTTTTGGGAGGAAAAAGGCAAAACGGCGCCTTTTTGACTTTTTGGCCTTTTTGCATTGGCTAAAGCCATCTGTAATGTTCAAGAACCTAAAGATCCAATTGTAACTTCAATTGAATTTCGGTTTGAGGCAATAAAATATTCTTAATTGTTGTTTCTAATTCATGTCCGTACATTTTTCATTCAATTTGGAATGTAACTGTTTCGTAATTTACTGGAAAAGCCTAGATTATTGGGTGTTCGCATTGTCCAATTTTAAAGCAAAAGGGCAAAAAGTCAAAAAGGCGCCTTTTTGCTAATTTTGA
>JAAAYG020054023.1:18359-43492 GCA_009936455.2 Tomocerus minor
TATTTGAAAATAAATACATTTATTCTCTACGGGTTGTCTTTTTATGAAACAAAGTTATGTCAATGCTTCTTCAGCTCTATATCCCAAGTACTCGTTTATTGTAAGACGAAATTATTACGTCGCTTATAGAGTAGTTTAGCTGAAGAAAACACACTGCCGAAAACAAGTCAATGATCGGATTTAAATCTAACAGATTTTACCTAATAAATTTCTTTGTGTCTCCATTTCTTTTAAGTCAACACCAAAAGTCATTTACAACAGTTACGTAGTGAAAGTGATATAGGAACTACATTTTTGATACATTCCCTTCATACTTCTAACATAAAAGAGAGTAGCTTTTACCAAGAAATCCGTAGCAAAGGAATGCATAAAAGGAGATAATAAAAGGTTAATTATTGTAATATCTCACCTATTCAGATTGGCAGAGCCCCCCGGTGTGCCATCAGCGTTTTCTTCACAATTAAATGAGAAATTGGGGCTGCAACAGCTTCTTGAGAGAGTTTCTTTACTATAACCCACGACTTTCTCCTTCAGGAACTATAAACGGAGCATTTATCATCAAGTAAAAGTGATTATGGACAAGGAATATTAGTAACTTAATCAGGAAAAGACATTATATATATACACAAATACACATGTAAGAGATTAAAAAACACAAGAGTGTGCACTTGCCAAGTGTTCTTTTAATTAAAGTGCAAATAAACTGACCCTTTTCACTCGTCTATTTAGCATTGCGTTTAGTACTTAGTACGTGCAATGAGTAAACATGAGGTAGGGGTTGAATAAATAAAAACCTACCTAAATAATAAATAGATTTTAGATATGCACGGTAATTGTTGTTAATCTCACCTCTCTGGCTCGTACGTTAGTGCTAAATGGACTTCGTTGGGGTTGAAACTTTTCCTTGGTGTATTCCAACGTGAACTTGAATTGCAATTTATTATTTAGCAGAGTGGAAGGTTGTTGAAGTGAATATAGGCGAACTAACGGTACTGGTTTTCACGGCAGCAAGGAGCAAAGGAACTAACGTGAAACACTGAACAATTATTTTCACTAGAGACTTGAAAGGAACCATTAACTATTATAATAAGGTAGTAAAGCCAGCCGTTTATGATAAACGCTCGGGTTGCGGTGTGGTGAGGTATCTTGGCTCGGTTTCCTTTGGCTTTTCGGTGGACTAGTCGAAAGAATTATGAATAAATAGGAAAAATGAAATTACTTGACAACAACAATTAAGTTGTGGGAAATGTAAACGGAACTTTTTATTGAGCTGTCGGGTTTGGTTGGATGTTGGATCTGGTGTGGTGAGCACGTCACGTATCGGCACGGCACTTTCAACTTTCTCTGTATGAAGGGATTCCTCCTGGCGTTTAATGACTTTTCAATTACCCAGCCGAAAGGATAAACTGGCTTGGTTATTGGTACTGATACTGATCATGGACAACAACATTGAACGTAGTAGGTAGCTAATATACTGGTAATAATTTTTGACGGAAAGGAAAATACTAGGGCAGATGGTACTGTAAATATATGCAAAGAAATGTGTAAGTTAGATTATTTGTTTAGGAAGCACATGAAATGAGCACAGCACATCAGATCAGAACAAAGTTTCGTCAAGGACCGTCGATGGCTGCATAAAACAGCAGGACGAAAGGAAACTCGGGCAATCCAATGGAAACAGAACGAAGCCAGATAGGCCACGAACGAAGGCAATATTAATTGATGTTATTCTTTCCCTTGACTTTTACTGCTTGTTTTCTTATACTTTTTCTTGTGTGTTGTAGTTGTAATCTCGTGGCGATGAGTGCTTTCTTGTAAAACTGCTCTCGTCTCCTTCGACGGATCTTGATCTGATCTGATCTGTTAGGTAACTAAATAATATATTAGCTTCTATTTTCAGAGAAGAGAGCGAGTGAGTATAAATAAGGTTAATAGTAAATAACGCTTTCACTGGATTTGCTTTCGTTTGTTTTGCAGACTCCAGGAGATCTTGATTGATTTTTGGGATTGATCAGATGTGACTCATGTGAAATGAATTGAGTGCTGTGAGAAACTGGAAACAACGATGACTAAGTAGAAAACAGAAAAGAGCCCGTGACGATGGAGGGAATTCTTTGAAAATTTATGACAAAAGGGAGAGCTTCTTGATTCTTGATTGAAGGATAATGAACAAGTTAAAAGAAGAAGCAGGCGAAACAATCAAGAAAATCTTATGTGTACGCAGTGAGGATAAGGTGAGCCGTATTGAATACTTTGTACTTTAGTTGGATGTTGCTATTTATTATGGAAAAAGGGAAAATCTCTTTTCCGCGATGCGATAAGCTACTTGTGATTAGCCTGTAAAATTTTAGCAGCAGTAGTGGTGGTACTGAAAACGCGGGGTTTTCCAAACTGAAATAATAATATATTTTAGCACCAAAGAATATAAAATAACTAATTAGTTGTGAGGTGTAGCAGTGGTTTGGTTTTCTGGACTATATGAAGCATGTAATATATGAGGTGGTGTGTGTAGGTATGTTTGGGTTGACAATGACGAGACGAGATGAGCTTATAGTTGATAATAGAGAACACGGGCACACTACCTACATACATAGAATAGATGATTAGGATAGGAGAGCCAGAGGAATAGAGATCGAGAGGAGCGAAGAAGAGCACCACACGGGGAAACAAAGGAGTAAATGAAAAGGGAAAATCCGCCTGGGCGATTGGACACGAAGAAGACAGATCAACGAGGGCGGCTAGCTCCCTTGTCCTGGCCAGCCTTAAGTCTTCCTCTCCTCAAGATAAGTTAAGGGTCGAAAAGCCCGAAAAAAGAAAGGAGAAGCTTTTCAAAACAGGAGCAATTTTCGCCCTAATTTCACAGCGGAATCCATTTTTGACAGTCGGGGTGCAGCCTTGCGCTCTGAGATCCCCTTCCTTCAAAACGGTCCGTTCCGAAAAAACCGATTCCGCTCTAGCATGCAGTGTGCTCTACTGTGTAGTCCTTCGGTTGGGTCTCCTCTCTTCCATCCACACTCACTCACACTACACCAACCATGTACAGTACACTATAGCTGCTCCTCGTCCTCTCTCTCCTCTTCTACCCAGTTCCAGAGCTCCGTGCCGTGTGTGTGTATGTGTGTGTGCTTCACTCAGCTCCAGCTCTCTCCGTCCTCCGAACAGAGACAGAACAGAAGAGAACCAGAGAGCAGAATCTTCATAAATGTATACCTAACTGACTAGTCGGGCCTCTACTCTCCTACTATCCCTAATACCTACTAGTAGTCTGTAGTTAAAGTAGTCAACTAAGTACTACACACAGCACTCCTACATCTCTCCGCCGATATTATAACTCTCCCTGTACATACATACATACATACACACGTTCATATACATAGGACACTGTATACAAAAGGAAAAGCAGGCTCTTCGGAGCAAAGTCTTCATTTCTGTCTGTCTGCTCCCTACTTTTCCTTGCTTTTGCCATTGCCTTCCAACTAAGATCAGTTGGCTATGTAGCCAGAGAGAGAGAGAGAGATAGAGAGATAGATATACTTCATCCTCTACTCTGTCTCTCTCTCTACTCTTAGCTATGTTCAGTTAAATTCGTTCTGTTCTGTTGGATTGGACTGGACTTGGACTTGCTGGTTTCCTTTCCTTTGGTTCAACTGGAAGAGCGAAACGAAAGTCTCCACAATCTACAAGTCTGTCTCTCTACTAGAAAAGCAATAGTGAATACGAGCAAAACTCACTCACTCACTCCCTCAAACACTATATATTCCTCTCCCAATACTTATCTCTGGGATTTATATAGGAGAAAGTTCCTGGATTCTATATCTGAATAACTGCTTTTCCTATCTGCCTCTAGTATTTATACGTGTGTCTCTCTCCCTCCACACACACAACAGGAGCTCGACGAAAGGACATAGCACGGGATGCAACTGGAATTCTCTGCCTCTCTGTGTACCTACATATATTAGATATTAGAATTGTAGGTGCATAAATACTTATAGAATAAGAACAGATCTCTCTCACAACTGAGCAGAGTTACATATTAAACATGCTGCCTTCTCCTACTCACTTACTTATAGTCTTTAGGCACTACTATTATGTACTTCTTTCCACGACTTATACTTGACTATTCGAGACTGCTTGTAACTTGTGTGTACATTCATATCATTCAGCTCTAGTTTTAATGTCTGAATGTATGTACTTTAGCCGGATGCACGCTGTGATATTCACCTTAGTTCCCAATACCAAAGCAACCACTAGCTTGTCTTAGCCAGATACACTTTCAATGAGCTTAAATAGATATATGGTTGGCCGGAGCTATAGAGTTAAAGAGTGTGAGTGCATATATGTACATTCAGAATC
Organism: Tomocerus minor; assembly: GCA_009936455.2. Lineage (NCBI taxonomy): Eukaryota > Metazoa > Arthropoda > Collembola > Entomobryomorpha > Tomoceridae > Tomocerus > Tomocerus minor. The sequence continues at coordinate 22,713 of JAAAYG020054023.1, forward strand.
CTACTTTATTCAATCCACACAGTAATGGTACAACAGGAGTAGTAAGCGTAGTCCACAACTATAGATACGGAACAAGGCCAGACAAGACACAAATTTTCAATAGCTTTCCCAACCATATTCTCCACATACATAATACATAGGTTGTTCTTAGCGTAAGGTATGTAGGTACACACTCTCATAGCAGACATACATTTAATAAATACTTTCCTTTACATATCTATTCATCTATGTCTACTCTCCGCTCCCTATCTCTCTGCCACTCATATAGCAAACAAATGCAATGCAATAAACCTTGTTAGATACTTTAGTCATTCTTTAGTAAATACATATCTTTCTCTTTTCTACTTACCTATCGATTCCATACATACGCTTCTCAGATCCTGCATTCAGAAATCAGAACATATTAACTGTGTACCGCTACTCTCTCTCTCTCTCTTCTCTCTGACATTAGTTTTCCTATTAAAGTCACTATAACTAAATGCAACGGACAGAGCGTACTTAAACACAAATGCCATTTAGTATATATATACCTGTGCCTAGATACGTATGTTATGCATACGTATTTGAGCTTTGCTCACTCACAACTTCCAACCAAACACTTTCATTCGTCTCTTTCAATTTACTTTAAATCTGTCAACTCAATAACTTTACAATTCTTAGCTCTTCCGCTGAAAATCTCTTGTTCCTAATCACCTTTGGTTAAGTGCAATACGTATCTATCTCTCAATGCATACGAAAGGATATAGAAGGTAGAGAGGCTAAAAGAGTAATGCACAAGGGCATATTATGACATGATCTAAATCCCTATGACTCCACACTCTGTCTCCATATTATAAAGTATTCTAGAGTAACATAGGAAGTTATAGATAAAAAGTGTAACACTATTAGGTTAAAAACTCCTGTATCTACAGTTTGGAAATAGTATATAAAAACACTTGGAGCACTTTGACCACTGTGCAACAAGGACTCTCTAATATAATAGCAAAGTATTCCATTAAGATGCACTATTGTGATATGATGACTTTCTCTGTGGAATTCCTAGGTAGCCCGAATGTAGGTCTCTCTCGTCTCAGCCTTTTTAATGAATATGGCAAAGTTGGGAGAAAGCCGAATGGAAGATGTTTGTGCTTATAGTAATGTGCACTCTATATGCGCATCAATTATGTATAGGTATGCATATAGAGGAGGTAGGGAAAGACGAGAGCAGGTAATGAAAATGATAAAATTAGAGGAAGGCAGTCTGTGCATTAGTAGTAGCAGTGAAGTGGACTATAATTGGTGTCTGTTAGATTATTAATAGATGCCGACTAGGAATGAGCCAATAAATATATGTGGTTTGTGAGATATAGAGAGCCGTACAAAGGGAAATGTTGTCACATGCATTGCCTTTTTACAGGAGATATCACTTAAGAGCCTGATATGGATATGATATTTTGTCGTGTGTCAATGGGCTCGTATAAATATTGTCTGTTCTATTCAGTGAGTTGAATTGAGCCCAAGTCTGACAAAATACAATGGAGTGGAAGACAAGAAGACACACTACACTCACTCCTCTCATTGTCCTCTCGTGTAAGTCAACGTTAATAGAATAGTCGAATGAATTGGTGCCTTTTACCTAGCGACTAGTAACGACACAATGCACACTACATATGCTGGCATATAATATATAATATGATGAGATGAGACTCTCTATATCTTTATTGAAGAGTAAATATTATAGTGGAGCAAGTGGGGAAATAGTGAGAAGGATGAGTATTTGTATTGGTATGAGTGTAGCTGCCTTTGGCAGTGCCAAGTCTTTTGGTTAGTGACAGAATAGTATTAGTAGTAGTAGCACTCACTTAACCTACAAGAAATGTACTTAGCTGCCTTGCCAATTTCCCTTATTCTACGTGTCCCTAAATGATTTAGGATATAGATAGAGATCAGTCACTACTAGGAGACTATATAGATTCGGCTAGTAGGTTGATGGAAGAGCTTAGTTATTGTTACTTACTTAGTTAGTTAGTCAGTGCAGTCTAATAAGTAAGTAAGGTGGAGGAGAGAGATGAAATAGCTGTGAGAAGAGTGGAGAGTGAGTGCTTATGGCCTGGAAACCACCTACTGTGAGTCAATGTGGAAATAGACGCCCATCTTTGCCATTTCCCCTTGTTTACTCTATCAGTTTCTTGCAGGCCAAGTCAAAGCATGCGAGGCCAGCCTGCAATTCGAGTTGAGTTAGTTATTAGAGTCAGACAGAGTGATGTAATGTCATGTAATGCTGTAATGTGTTGTTAGTTATAGTCTAACTAGTCCTGCACAACTCAAGAGAGCAATGCTTAATATATCTCTCTACTCTATATAATATTAGGTAGCTATGTGCAAATAGTCGTACATAGGTAGGTAGGTAGCTACTATGCATACCACTAGCTCCTATTATAGTTTTGAACCATGCAGGAGGTGTACATAAAGATTTCCCCCCTTTCTCCCGATTTATATAGCTTAACTTCTCTATATCTCTTTACAAATAGAAAATAGAAGATGCACATACGTAATATAAGATTTCTCTCACAACTTAACTCAACTACATACTTATACAGACATAGGTACACAGAGAGAGTGTGTGTGTGTAGAAATGCACATATAGACAAGACAAGAACAACTCAGAATTCTCTCACTCACTCAGAAACTCACAACAGTTGAGTTGAGTTGCTCTCATCTCACTCTTCTCTCTCTCTCTCTCTCTCTCTTGCCGTCCTTCCTGCTTACTTAACTTTACTGTACATATAATATGAACTGCTGTGCTGGATAATGTAATGTAATAATATATCTGGCTAAAATACCTAGCCGATGAAGTTTAGCAGTTATTGTACACGTCTGTAATGTATTTGTGTTCGGAAAATAGAAAAATAGAAGAGTTTCTCGTTTGGAAAGAGCCGGAGAGCTTAGGTGCATATGGCACGCGGTATTAAATGGCCAGACGTGCTACATAATATATTATTATGCCCTCACATATCTATATATAGCTGCTCTAATATAGTATTGTTATACCCATCCCTTGATCAATGTGATGATTTCCAATCCATTTCTCATTCCCTCTCCTTCCTCTTCTACCTCATAGTCCTAGCACTCTCTAGGATAACATGGCACGAGCTCCTAAGTAAGCGGAGCAAGTCTTCATTTTACTTTTACTCATAATACTCTAATCCCCGACCGTTGCCTTGCGTTCGCTTACCTTCCTTTGCTACTTAACTAATTCCATTATGTTGGATTGGATACCTTTGTGTTTTGACACAGATATTGATACGCAGAACAGAACACATGTTTGACATTTTATATTCTGCCTGTCTGCCTCGCTCTGCACACAGATTAAAGAAACACTTCATGTATTATCCATAACTAGTACCTACAGCCAGCCAACCCGCTTCCTAAGAGACCTTCTTCTCATTCTCTTTAATTTTTATGGCTGCGTATACACTACTTATCTACAGAGACGGCATCTTATGGTTATTAGCTACTTTCACAGACCTAAGCATACTCACTCTCTACAATACACAAACAATGGCAATTAGGTCTCTCTCTATACAAATACTACCCCGAGGATCCTATGTCAAAGGCATGGGTGATGCCAGACATAAATGCTTTCTTGGCTGGAGGACATCCTCTCCTAATGTGCAGAAACTGCTGCTTTTTGGCAAGAGATACCAAATTATTAAGAAATAACTCAAAATGCGATTCAATAAGCTCATTACATAATCGTGATTTATTGAATATATATCCTAATCGAAATGTATTACTGCAGAATGCTTTGGCAGTTTGGCACAGAGAAATCTTGGTTACCTGTCTGGACATAAAAAATATTCTATTCAATTACTTATGACACTCCTGCGCTGAAAATATTTAATTTACACTAAAACTCACGATCTAATATTCTGAAATTCAAATTGTACCAAATAAAAATTTAGTTATCGATGCTATCAAATCAATCTACAAGGAAAATATTTCATAGAGTTGGTCATTAGATTTCTGTCTGTGAGAAAGTATCACCTTCGACGTATAAATTGATAGATGTGAACATAGTGAGTGTACGCAACAAAGGGTTGCATGAGTTGGAAAAGATGCAAAATAGAGTTTGGAGATAGCTCAATCTGATTTGATTGTCAAAAGAAGAAAAAATCGTATTTCTTATTGACTAACTAAATATTTAAAGAAGAGAAAGATATCAAGGAAAGTGCAGTGCAGTGAGACTGGCTTTTTCGTGCCAATTCTTACTAATGCTCCGGTGAGATGGAATGCATACAGTATGCCAGAACAAGACCGGATTACAAGTAAATCCATGATTAGATTTATAAATCGATAAGCTACAAATAGTTATACATAGATGAGAAGGCGATAAAGATAAAAGCTTCTTGGAGCCTGTAGCTCTTTCCGTCTTTTCAACTAAATATACAATGCAAAGTTTGGAGCTCTCTGCTATATGTCATCTATATATGCTGTTACGTTACATAGCTCTTGGATGATCACAAGATCCTCTTCTACTGACCTAATAATATTATTTGGTACTGCGTACATACTTTTACATGTAGTTCATATATGTCCTGCACTATATTCCTACTACTACTTACGTTGATACGAGATGTTATGTTTATATTTGTAAGATAGAGGCACAGTGAGAAGTATAGGAAATAGGAAATTCCTATCACCTTCCCTTAATGTTTTAAGACAGTGAAAATAAAAATAAAATATATAGTAGTGTAGTTAGAGTAGGTAAGGATATGATTATAGGGCTAATAGCTAGTAGTTTTATGTATGTATGTATGTACGTCCTCGGTGAATATCTAAATCTTAACTGAACTGCACGTAGAACTTCAAGTCGATCCAACAATCGACAATCTAGGCACTTTACTTACTTTTGGATTTAGATAGGGCAGACTCATTTGAAATTCTCGCAAGAAACGCTATAGTCATGTACTAGTAAAGTCCTTAAAATATTCATGTAGCTCGCAGACGTACAGTATCTGAAGGATTCATCTTTTCCATCACGGAAAACTAACACTATAAGAGAATAGAAGTGAAGGCGCATTCTTCTACTTACGCCCGCCTGCCCGGCCAAAGTGTAACTGCCACAACAAAGTTACTCGTCTGACTATGAACAGACGAAACAGTGAAAGTGACAGATTTTCCTTGTATGCACAGCCATAATATCATTTACATAGGGAGGGAGCTTGGGAAAGGAGCTCTAAGGGGAATCTGTGATGAAGGCGGTTAGCAGATGTGATTTAGTGGCTTCACTGGTTTCCTTCTATTTAGCTTCGTCTTTCTTTATTTATTCAGGAAAATCAGGTTGACCTGACCTAATCCAGTGGGGAATAAAGAATAAATAGCTCTACATGGTAAATACAAAAGCTAGTATATTATGCAGTACGTACATAGAGAGTCCCGAACTCTCTCCTAAACTACTCCCTTTGTTTTCTGTAAACAACCACCAAAAAATTCAACAGACTTTTACGGAAAAACTTTCTTTCCACCTGAGGAGTTGAGCAGTAGGTACCTAATCACGTCGACTCGAGTTACGCCACAAAAAGATAAGTAGTTAAATGAGAGAAGTTTACCTGTGCCAGAGAAGGAGCCTTAATTCCTTGTACATCTTTAATATTCTCTCTGCTATTTCTTAATGAGTTCTTGTAGTTCAAAATTAAATTATTATTATCTTTATTTATCACATACTGAACATTATTTCGTACAGGTAGAGCAACCTCCATACTTAGTAGCTAGCTAAATAAATAGCTAACTAAACCTAATAGTCCAGGAATAGTTGAATGTTGTAGGATATTTACAGAGTATTCCAACGACTTTCATTTACAGCAATTACAATGCAGTGCTTTTCTCTGCAGAGCAGCAATACTAAATACATATTAAATATGCAATAGATGCTACTACAAATTTATTAACAAATCTGGAAATAAATAGCTTACACTTTATTAGTGCTCTCCTCCTTGTTTGTACATAGCTACATAATGGATTTTACTTGGTTGAGAATGGTTGATAAGAGGGAAGTAGAACAAAATGGAATAGATGTCATATGCACAGAACAGAAGTGGCCCAAAGAGCCAATAGAATTCCAACGGAACACTACGTTTCTAATGTAGTAGTAACTATATACATGTATATGGGAATGTTTCCATTTATTACTTCCAATGAGTTCCTACATTTGCCATTAGAAAAGAGATATATGAAAGGAAGCACGGAGTGTTCCTTCCTCCAGCATGTTAAACTATTCATCATCAACTTACTTAGATGGCAGAGCCGTGGACACGATAATAATAGTAATTTTATGAATGTATATTGCACTAACAATATAGTCGACTATTAGTAGTAAACGTAGAACAATGTATTTATGAATGAATGAGGAAAGGATGGTTTAGCCAAGCGATGTGATGGGATGCTGAGCCAGAAGCCTGAAGACTACTATGACCAGACAGAGCCAGCATTTAATATTCACTTACAGAGATGAGAGAGCATAGAGAGCAAAACTTTTATTTACATAAAAGCACAAGAGCAAAAGAATGAGGAGAAGAGAGGAAAGTCTTTGAGGGCTCGGTTGAGAGGAAGGCACTCCAGAAGAGGAAAACCAAAGCAAAAAAAGAATGAAAGAGCAAAAGAAACAGCATGTGCATCCAACTCACTCTATCTAATATTAATGTCTATAGCTCTATAGTTATTATATCTTGCTCTATTACAGAATATTAGCCGCCTACTTACTTATTATTGGGCTCCCTCCTAGAATAACTTCATAGCATCTCGCTTCTCTACCAATGAGCAAGGACCCATACTTAAAGAGTACTAGCTACTTAGAAAATATCATAGCGTCATATTTTAATCTACTCTATTAGTGCAGATTACTATATTATTTCTGTTACACCATTGACGTGGGTGCATGTTCTAAAATATTAATGGAGGAGGCTGATTAAATCTTATTCTCTTCTCAGTAGCACAGATAATTAGAAGGATGCAGTTATTTTCAGAGAGTTTTCAGCTGAATCAGACCGGAAGCAATAATCAATTCAGGAAATTCGAGGGCAGTATACAACATTACTTAGCAAAATTTATGACGTCAGTCTATATTTACCTATAATATCATCCACGTACGTTGCTAATTCGTAATTAGAATTACTAAAGATGTGACAATAAATGCAGATGTAATGGCAAAACATGGAAGAGGAACTAGAATGCATTTCGTGATATAATTACGGAGTGTTCAAAACTTTGAAATAAAAAAGGCTCACATTATAATTCTTGTAAATGCTATCATGATCCTGAGCTACAGAGAAGAGTAGGTAGCGAAGAACAGTAAAGAGGAAAATGGAGTTATCATTAGTGAAATGAAGTGATGATGAGATGAGGTGATTGCGATGCGAACACAGTTGTAGATCTAGAAACAACCTATATACTATACATACGTACGTCGTACGTAAGTAATATAAAAGAAAAATTCATAAGATTTTTAATATAATGATAAGTATTGCCAAAGCTAATTGGAAGAAGCTGAAGTTAGTAGTTGGTAAATGCATGTTTTCGAATGAGCAGAGTTTTCTCTTCTGGCACAGCTCGGCTCGACTCATTCATTTGATTTTAATGATTGTGATATATTAAAAGGCTATAAATGCTTAAAGTATGCTAAGCGAATACATCTATAGGGATATAAGACTAGGACTCAGGAGAAGAGCTCAAGCGTCCAAGACAAAGATGAGATCCGTTTTCCGGTTGTGTTTTAATTAGTGGGAGCGTCTCGGAAAACTTGGTTTTTATATTAGATATACAGTTGTATAGAGATAGATTCATTTTGCACTATATAGGGTAGCTATTAAATATTAAGCTGGGAGTATATCTGATGGAGAGAGAAAAACCGATATGGTTCTTCTCTCGAATATTTTTCATATTTACTACTATTTCCAGATTTCTGACACAGATATAATTCTCTGGGACAAGTAACAGAGGAAGAGTGGAGATCTTTTAACTATTGCCAACGCTTTTAATCTTAGCTCTGCTATAGAGGCTAGAAAGCTCCTGTCAGATTCATTAATGCTGGTTATGCATTTTCATTATAGACTCTATATTTTTAAATCAGTAAATGATAGGCTACATATCTTCTGCTTTTCACCTTTCACTAGAGAAAGTATTTGTGGAGTCGAAAAATGTAGAAATCCAAGGAGCCCAACAGCAAAACCTAAAATAGGTTAGTGGGTTAGCCGGTTGGATACTTTTAGTAATTTGCTATGTACATTAAGAAGTTTTTTAATCAGTACTCTGTACTTGTTCTGGTTATTTGAATATATAATTGCGTTTTTATTATGAGTGCATGCACATTTTGGGAAGTTTATTTCGTTTTACGCTAAAAGGAAATGTTATGCAAAAATATACATATACTCAAGTTTTTCTCCAATATTGAAAGAACATTATTTTCTGACAGAAAAGTGCAAGAAGAAAAAGGACTGCATGGAGCAATTCGCTAAAATTAAATGTATGTTTATAGGTACAATTTATGCAAGTATAATCAATCATCAATAAGATTTCCATATAACTGAATAGGGAGATGTGAAAGGAATTTTTGGTTAGATGTACAGAGTGTGGAAGATAATAAAAGGAGAAAATGAGTCAGGAAAATGTTTGGCTCGGGTTAGAAGTTAAAAGGAAAGTTGTGGGAGGATCGACGACGACAAGGAACCTTCACCCTTGGACAAATGTACATTGAGACTGGCTCGTTGTTACATAAACTGGAGTGAAACAAAAGGTATAATAGGAATGTAGATATAGTGCCTTGCTCTATCTGTATAGCTAGTCAAGTAGATTCAATTCAAATAAAGATATTTCCTGGAAAGATAAAGAAAGTTGAGTTTATTCATTTATAGAAAAAGACAGTTATCTGATAAACATTCAATGCCCTGTTGTCTTGTCTGTGAATAAAACTTTCCGTGGTGCTCGGCACGATATGCTGCGTGTGAAAATCATTGGGCTATTTAAAAGGAAAAGCTATAACTGTGATGAGTAGGTACTTAGGTAGGTAGCTGTAAGGCGGAGTGGAGAAAGAGAAAATGTGTAGGTATGTCAAAGTAGTTGAATAACGAAATTAGTCGGGAAGGAATATAAAAAATGTTAATGGAGATTTGAAAGAGATGACTGGGTTCTTATGACAGAATGGAGGGAAAAGAAAGAGATGGAAGCCCACGGACAGATTTTGACAAGCTCGACTATGATGTTAAGGGAAAACTAGATTTTTGTCCTTTTTGTTTGGTAAAAGGTAGACAATAGGAAAAGGTAGAGTTGAGATGGTTCCTTTGGTTGATACTTTGATATTAAGGCACAATACAATAGACAATAGTCAACTCAAGTCTTGACTGACACAAAATATAAAAGAGCATTATAGAGTAAACTATTTCAATAGTGGCTGCCACTACATAACTTAGCTAGGAGCTAAAGATAGGGACCTATGACAAAATAAAGTACGTGGTGAAGAAGAGTGCACATGCAAAAGCTAAGGTCTATCTGTCTCTATATACGGAGCTAAATATACAACTCACTAGTCCTCTCCAGAAAAGACCAGTTTTCTATCTCTCTCGAATCTGAAAATCGGCTACTACCACCGACAGACAACTCTATATGCTATGTATATATGTATATACTTATTCCTATGCATGGAACAAGGGTCGTCCTATAAAAGAAGAGTAGGTGATAGAGTTTTCTTCTTCCTCCAATAATATAAGTTTTCTATCCCTGAGATGTTATAGTCCTATTATTCGTTGATAGTTGCAGTGTCTAGGTAGATATAAGGAAGAGATATTAGAATGTATGTAGAAAGTATCTATTAGACGAAGTGAAATCAAGTCAAGTCTTTGCATTAGAAAATGGATAGGATAGAAATGAAATGAATTGGAATAGATAGTATAGAATGGTAGAGAGCAAGGGAGAAGAAAACAGACAGCCAGGCAAGAACAGGACAGACGTTGACTTGCTTTTCCCTGTCTTTACTTTAGTTTCCTTCGTTTGCTTAGCTTTCTTTGCTGCCGTGTGGGCTTGACTCGATTCAAAGACTCAAACTCAACTCGACCAAAGTAGAATCAAACTGCATAGAATGAGATCGAAAAGGAAAGAAGACAAGAAAAGCTGTCTGCAGCCGAAGTCAAAATGTTCTCGTGAAGACTCCGAGCGAAGCAAACTGTTTGTCAGTCTGAGTCTGACTGAAGAACAAGAACTGGAAGAACATTTTAGAAGCAACTGCCTCTGCCTGCCTTCATCTCCTAGCTCTCACTATGCTCCAGCTACCGACTTCCTCTCCTACCTAAACCCAAACAGCTCTATTCCTACGTAGTTCACAATATTATGCTCTCTCTCTACGCGTGGAAATCAACTCCACGACCATTTTAACATTGAAGGAGCCGAGCCGGGTGATCTGCTTTATACCACTATCTCCCTACTACTCTTTTCCCTCCCAACTAACTTTCTTGTCACAAAAAATACACATCTTCCCTATTTCCTACGAAAATAGCACATATATATACACAACCGATACAGTTTCCTCACTGTATTCAACCTATTTTCACGACTAATTTGCTGTTGGCCAAACATTACTTAATTAATTTTCCTACGCAATAAAACTCTCATCTTTCTATAGCTGTCACATTTTAATAGCAATTCTCCGAATTCGTCAATGATTACCGTGATCAACCTCTACGATTCTTGGGAATTAGCATGACCAGACATAAAGACACAATGATAAATGTTCTATCTATATAGGTATATCCAGTTTTTGGTTATTTATATCCATATTTACAAGAAAAAAAAACAAATATTGATGCAATCATTCTCAATATTATAATCATAAAATTCAAGGTTGATTTTCTTTTACCGAATATGCGTTAATTAATTTTCCTTTTCTATTATACATCAGCTATTATTTTCACGAGTTTGAGAAGTAGATAGCGATCAGTGATTGAACTACTTTTTTTTGACGTGGCCTGATGGTTGTTTACCAGAAATGATAAATGAAGTTAGGTTTCCATTGTCTTAATGCTATATATAGAGAGATGAAGGATGGGAAGGAGTGGGATGAGAAGGAAATGCAGAAATGTAGGTGTGGGTAACGGATGTGAGGGTCCAGCATAAGTGCTCAACCATTCTGACGACAGAAATGATGCGAAATGAAGGAAATGAGACCACGCGAGAACGTAGGAGGCAGTGCCTGGCAATGGCTTGGCCAAGGGAATCCGTAGAAGAACTAGTCTTTAGTGAGCACATAGACAGAGCAGACAATAGCAGTTGTAAAGGAAGAAAAGCGTTGAAGGCCGAAGTCGGTCCATTCGTCTCGCAGCCTATCGGCAGACAACGGGGACGATTCGGAATTCCGATTCAACTTTCATAAGTCCTATTTGGGTTAGTGAACACTGAACACTAAGTCTACACTTGGAGTAAAGCACTAACTACTGACACCAACTAGCGTTTTGTTACCGCCGTATTCATCGTCTACCGACTCATTCACTTATCCCATCCAGCCCGAATCACAACTCCGCCAACTACATTCTCAACAGCTTCCAACACTTAAATAGATGCACTACACCACAGGGTCCCCTCACTTCCTTCTCTTCCTTTCACTGCCACTTATTTCGCATGTGATGTCATTATCCCCTCGCAGACCTGCCTGCTCCTTCCAGCCTTCCTCGGCCAACAAAAGCAATCTTCCGCCTCGCACGCAATCCCGACGTGCACTTCATCTCCCCTTCTACAGCCAACACGCATTACTTCTTTACATAAAAACTACCACTATTATCATTATCGTCCTCTCTTCTTTCTTCGCCATTGGGATGTTTGCCTAACTGCAGGTTAGAATCAGTGACAAATAACATCCATTTCCTTAATCTTGGATGGATTTTTTCTTTGTTTGTGTGACCTGTTATGTACTCTTATACGAACTAAGAAAATGGCCAGCCCATTGAAATTAAATAATTGTAATCTAATTTTATCCTTCCGGTATGGCTTCCGGTATGGATTGAACAAGCTAAAATTCTTCATAGTTTTGGAAAAGTTCATGAAACATTGTTAAATGAAATTATAATTGCCGTATGATTCATTTTAACACTCTCTTTTCTCCCATTTATTATTTCTAAACTTGTACACTTACAGCTTTTAAACTGCTCTGATGCTCCTGTTTATGCTTTTTTAAGAATACCGTTCTTTTCAACACCTGATTGTGGCCGTGTCGTCGTCTACATACATAATCTATGGTATATAAACGAGGTTTATCAATGCACGATATTATATACAGGTTACAAATATTTGCTGAATTACATGTATACTTAATTCATGTTTTATTGATTACATAAAGAGAAGATACAATATAATTACTAATTACCCCAATCGACAATCAATCAGTTTAGTCTTTGTTTCGCTAAAACCAAATAGATTAATTGCACATTTAGGGATTTTACAAGTTCTGTTGGTCACAATGTGCGTAAGGCGAAAGTTTGGTTGGGAATAGGCAACTCCGGTCGCAGACTCATTGAGGAATCCAATGTGGATGTGATTGAATTTAGTGTGCCGTATAGACGAGGTGGAGGAAGGGAAAAGTATCAGTAATACACCGACGAACTGTGGTTCTTAGCAAAGATAAGCAAGTGAATAGACGCTCCAAAGAAATTGCTTAGTCAAGAAAGAAAACTCGGAGAGATAGAAATTGCCGGGTAGTTGTATTAGGTGGCACTGCTTTTACAGGCGGCTTGCTCTGCCACTTTTCTCCTTGCCGGCGAAAATGGAAAGATGAGCCATGAATTCAATGAATGCTTTCTTTGTATTTAGCTTTCTGCCAGAAGAGTATCTAATAAAAGATCTGTAGTTGATTCTTTATTGATAGTAGAAGAGGAAACGACAAAAGACACGTGTGTAGTGTAAATATACAGTTTCCAACAATTAAACATTTGTGTCATTGTCTCTAAAGACACTTCATACTATACGATCTTGACATATATTTGTTGACGCGTAAGTAGATAATTTTAAATTATAATTAATTCAATTGAATTGCTAGTGCGGACAGATTGTATGAAAATTAGTGGCTTCCGTTACATGCACGCCAAGTGCAAGTGTCACTCAATTTTCGATGTGTATGCAAATATTATTATAAACAAACATAACTACATGACGAGCAAAGATAGAAACTTCTTACGAATTTAAACTTGTCAACATAGAAATATATTAGGGCATTTTGAGCTACTTATAAGTATTTGGATCAATTTTGGTCATAAGGTGATTTATTTGTTGTATACTCTAGCTGCATTAGTTTGTAGTGATTTATTGTCTTTCGTTGGTTTGCTTTAAATTTTGTGTTGGCAAGTGTTGTTTTACTTAGGTGGGACTGGGCTAGGAAGCCAAACTAACCAAAGTAGCTCTCTTTTGTTCAATTGGTAGTTTTGTGGACAGAGTAGAGACTTTTACAGTTTCTTCAAGTCTTGCCTCGAGAGGAAATCGTGATCGGAGTGGTTTGTTGAGTACTACAAGTAGAGCTCTGCTGGAGAGCTTCTCAGGCTAAAATTAAGTCCAGCAGATTTTCTGGTGCAGTCGAGGATATGAAGGTCTTTTCGACGGATGTCCATGAGACCTGCAATGCTACAAAGGACACACATAAAACCTACAACATGACATGATGTGGCTTATCACTGCATGAAAATCTCATGTGAACTTTTCTATGCACATTTTCTCACTCTCCGGCTAAAAGTATTGTTTTCATACACCATTATAGCATCATAATCGCATCAAGCTGACTAGCAACATTAAATAAAATATATTATATCGAATAAGAATGATAATTAGTAGCAAAGGTAAAGTCGATTTCGTAAAGCACTTCTTCCCTATGTATTCAAACAGAAATTGCATTTATTTATGAAAACGGTCTTAAAACATGGAGAAATCTGGGTTTATTTTGTGCAACATTTTGTGAAACTGTACAGTCTTTTAATTCTAAAATGTACATCCATTGAAAGGTTTCGATTTTCAAACTTTTCTGAATGATTTCTGGAATTGCTTCGCAGAAGACATGTGAAAATGGATGGTGATTACCTTTAGTTAGCTTTTCTGCCTGATTGAGTTGGAGCTTTTTTCAACTCAAATGCTTACATGTACCTAATGTAGTTGATTTTATATAGACTACAAATAATTTAAAGAATCTCAACAGATGTATCAAAACAAAAGTAATCGTTTAGCTAATGGTTTAATATATTACACAGAAATGGAAAATGTAATGCATTAATTAATAGAATTAATTACACTTTTCTGTAAAAACAAGCTTTACATGTGAAATACATGAATATGGCAAACATTGATATGGACATACCTTGGCAGGTAAGTAATTCTTAATGGTAGTTCCCTGTATGTACTGTATGTGTATGTGTAAATAGAATTATACTCTATATTGCATTGTGCAGGTAAATGCCTGTTATTTGGTTTACTCTGGAGATGCATAGCTATGCAGACAGAGCAGAGGCTGCAAAACGAGCTTAAAAAGTCAAGGCGAGTGAAGGAAGGCTATATGTATAGAAAACGACAGAACCGTAAAAGTTGGGATAGTTGGGAAAACAGCTGAGCTGACAGTAGTGAGGTTGATGTGGAAGTGTGGAAATGTAAAGCACTAAAATTGACAATAAATACAACCAGTAACTGTACACAAAAAACTAAATGTAAGACAAAATTTTATACTCTATCTTCACTTGCACTTCTAGCTTTTAAAAGAATAATTAATCACATTATTAAAGTATTTTTTTACAATGTAGTTATTTCTTACCTAGATAACATTGAGGGAAGTTATCGTACGTGTCTGTTATAATACTTGTACCTATTTGTTAACTTACAGATGGTAACACCGGGTTTATTAAGTCCAATAGATAAAGAACCTTAGTAAGGATTTTTAATAAGTATTAAGAATCCTTTACTTCCGCATATAAAATGTAGAAGATTCTACTTAGGGACTATTTTTGAGTGTTTTAACTCGGTTAGTGGACATTTTTTGATGAATATGGTTTATTTAGACTTTATTAGTTAGGTACTGGTACTTGTTTCACACTGTAAAGTAAAAATCTATCTGATTTTCGTACTTTGTACTGTACTTTGTATCATCTTGTGTGTATATGCTGATGACGTTACGTTTGTCGTCTGTGGCCGATATAAAGATATAATTAGCTAAAGTGTAGGAGGAGATAACTGCTGTATCAGATACGAGTGTAAAGTAAATACTCATGGTCACGGGAATAAGCACACATTTTATATTCGTCCTAGAAAATCCACTTATAAAACTTTGATGCATCAGATATGTAATGTACAATTAGTTAGGAGATTTCTCAGTTATTATTGTCATTACTGAGGCTGTACATAAACTTTCAACTTTAAAGCACAAATAATATTATTCAGAATTCCAGACAGCGATTTGAATCTAGGTAAGAAGATATTTTGCATTTCCTTCAGTTGGTACCAAGCGAGATTATTGTTCCTGTTACCCTCACTTATTAATAATATGTTGTAGTCATCCACTAATATTTCTTTAATATCAATTTTTACTGTTGGTCAATATTAGAGATTGAATTTCCACACTAATGAATTGCTATCACATAATTATTCGATTATATTATATATATATGACATTCTCTATTCTAAACAATCTTGTCATGATTCATGATTTTCTCACGATTTCTTTAACTTTTTATATAGTATAATATGCTTTTGAGTATAACCTCCATATGCATATCGCATTTTATATATTTTAAAATTGTAATTGTAGGAGGTCATTCTGTGCTGTCATTAGTATCAGTTTAGTCATTACATGAAGACTATTATTTTATGACTCCTAGACTCATAATAAATGCATGGCTTTACCTTCCATGCGTTCACCCAAATAGCGTGTCGGTTATAGATTATCACATGTATCAATGTATTGCAATTACTTAATTGTTTGTAAGTTTGAATGTCTGAAATCTCCTATTCCCTCTATGGCAGCTAAATTTCCTACATTATCTCTCTTTTAAACTTGTAATACATTTCCTGTCTTGAGCTCTATTGCAATAGTTTATAATTTTTACATACTGGACGTTTTACTTTTTTGGTTTAGACGCATATCGGGTCGTTCGTGTGAATTACATTTGTGAACCGAGAGCAGGACTGGAGCGATTGCTCAGAGAACTCGTGAATTGACGAATTAAAAGTATTTCAATTCCTACTTTGTATTTTGGCAGGTTTGTACTTTGTCTTGTATTTAAGGTTAATCCAGTTATATTTGCGAAACATTTTCCAGAAAGAATAATTAATTACTTATTGAATGAAACAGCTATCCATCTGCGGTAAAAATGCCTTCAAGCAAAGATCGTGTTCCTCCTCCACTGAGAAGTCTGCTCAATTTGGACCAACAACTTACAAATAAAGTTTGCGAAGCTGCCAATAAAATTTTACCTGATGTGGAAACACAATACAAAATGTATCTACAAGGTCTAGAGGTGATTAATATTTGACTTTGAATGTTATGAATATGAAATTATGAAGATTTATGACGAATTCGGATTTGTTGATTCTATGATCCTATTGATCCTATTACATGTTGAGAGTTGAGATGGTCTAGGAATTGTTTTGCCATTACTTAAGTCAATATTGGTTTTGCAGATTTCTTGTCACGGAATACCTTGGTTTATTTTCACACTTATATCAATATATCTTTTTCGGTCCATTGGAGCTAGAGAAATTCAAATCAACTTGCTGTTAGGTAATTTCTTATAAAATGTGTTCATCTAAATTTTAATTTCATGAATTTCCTATGATAAAATCCCATTTTGTTATATGAAATTAACTGCTCTTGTTCTTATTGTTTCAGCTTTAGTCTACGATGTCATGATTGTATCATTCGTCAAGGCTGTTGCCAGAAGACAGAGACCTCCACGCAATAGATCCAGTGAAATGTTTTTCGCAAAAGGTCCAGACAAGTTCAGCTTTCCTTCTGGACATGCCAGCCGAGCCATCTTTCTAGCTTTTTTCTTCAGTAATTGGGCTTTTCCAGAGATGTCATTTTTATTTTCAATCTTTCTACATGTATGGGCCATCGCCGTGTGTATTTCCCGAGTACTTTTACGTCGTCATTACATCTTGGATGTGACATTTGGGGCCTTTATTGGCTACCTCGAATTCTTCTTGTCTGGCTTTCTTTGGGTTGGACCTGAGGCTGCAAAGACGTTAGGAGACTGGATTGCGACGACTGCAGAAGACGAATACAATTAAAATCCCCTTGTGATAATCTAGAGTTTCACACTATGACGGATCATCAAACAAAATGCTACATATTTTTGTAACTTATTGCATTGAATTTTATGGTTACTCAAGGCTATATAATTACAAAATCAAATTGGATGACTACGACATTACTAAATGACTAGATGACTGCTGTCGTGTATAAAAATAAGACTTCAATTTTAGAATAATAATTTCCTTATGTTAAGTTAACTATTAAAAACCGATATTACATGCATATACCATCATAGATATGCTATATTATTTATTGAAATGTTCGACTAATTAAATGTATGCTATATACAGATATTTATTGGCTAAAAGTGCAATTAGTAGGTAGGTGTCTCGGAAAACTAAATCTACACAACTGTTGCACTTGCACATGATTATTGGACTTTCGTTGGGACATCGAATATCGACATATAATAATCATGATCAAATTAAATATGCGTAATAATGTAGATGGTAGACTATTATTTGTTACCATTTCTTACTCATTGAGTTACTAATGTTCAGCAAAAATAAAATTACCAAATTATTGAAAATAACAAAAATGTATGTATTGGCTTAGCATAACATAAGAATTAATTGTCATTTTTCTTATGCATAATATTGGTATCAAAACGTAGACGGAAATTATTACAATTAACAGCCTTCCTCAATTAGATTACAAATTGGATTAATTAAAATAAAAATGGACAATTAAAAGCAAACTGTTCCTGTGCTCGCTCTTTTCTTTGTACGTACTACGCCGTACTACGTACGTAATAAAAATATCACGGCAGGGCTTGAACATTGCTTTGCTACCCTTGTAACGGCGCGTACTTTGGATCATGAGGTTTTATTTTTTGCAGAAATAAGTCGCTAAGTTTTGTTGTGTTTCCAGTCCATGTCAGTAAGCAAAAACGCCTACCCATAACCAAACTAATGCACACACTACTAGAAGAATATTAATTACGACAGTCAAAGGTTTGCTATTTAATATTTTGGCCTATTCTCAATTATAAATTAATAATAATGACACGTGACCTATGTCCTCTTTTGTCTGGGTGTATACGCTGTAGCGTAGCACAAAATTCGATGACGTTGGTTTGACTGCGCACTTGTTAGAGCTTATTTATTGCACTAACCAAACTTTACTGCACATAAATAAATCAGTGTCTCTGTTTGTGTATTTAGCTATGAATGAATGTGATTTGTAATTTGTAGCAATTGTGAATTATTATGATGACATTTGATGATTGTTATTTGTTTAATGTTTCCCTACTAGGATTCGAAAAGTGACAAGGTAAAAATGGTCCAGCTAGACATAAAAGTGGAAGGTCAACGGGGCCATATGATTATACAGGAAGATGGAACTATAATAGGGGTAAATCATCTACTAATTAAGCTATGGCCTAATTATTTGACGTTTTATTGTTTATAAAGTTTTGTATGAGAATGAGTTTTGTTTTTCTTGAATTAATTTCAGTTAAAATACTGAATCGACCTTTTATATTTTTAGTCTACAGGTGAACTTTCCAGTAACGAAACTACATCTCAGCAAATAACCTGCTTAATGACTCATTCTTTTCCTGTTGATTTCAATGCATCGAAACGAGCTAATGGCGGGGATGGAAATGGATCTGGGAATGTCAATCCTGCTGCCCAAGATGACAACGGAGCCTTAGTTGCTCCACCGGTGAATGGAACTTCAGGAGAAGAAGTCGGAAAAACTTGGAAATGGAATAGAATCACTGGTATGGGAGAAATGTTTTTAAAACCAATCCAAAGTGGATTCTCTGTCGGTGTAGTCATAAATACACCGATTTAATGAGGATTGGTTTTATATGTTAATTTTATTTTCTGTTTATATGCATTTCTACAGTAAGATTTCCTGAGCAGTCTTTCGTGGCCTGTTTGTCGAATCGAAAAGTGCATGTCGTAAAGAGAGATAACGTTATTGACCAGCCAACAGAGGAGAACTGACTTGAATGAGACCCAATGAAATTACCTGAAGGTATAAACGTAAAAATATAATGCTATACGATCATTCTACGTTTTAAAGTTATTACCCCCAATGTATCAAACAATTCATATATATACATTTAAGAAGGAGTTCCAGGTTTTTCAATTGAATTTTAACTGTTAACTTATTAACAAGAACCTTTTAAACGTCTAGGTACATGACAGTACAACATTCCAGTGAATCCATTGTGAATGTGTGAAACTCATGACATGCATGCTATATTGCAGCATACTTGTAACTAATTAACATAACTTTTTTTTTATTTTAGAAAGAAAAGCTGTATTCCATTTGATACACAGATAATGTACCATGGAAGGATACATAAATCGTACTACCTACATCTTATAAACAAATTACTTCGAGCTAAGAATGATAAAATTAATAAGCATTTCGTCATTAGCAAAATATATACATTATATTAATAGAGCTAATTGAACTTCGCAATAATGAAAAGAACTATCTAGTTCATATTTGTAAACTATAATTTAACTTTAAAAATTCAGTAGCTGCGAAATTATAAGAACATAGTATAATCATTATTCATACAATATATATGTACAGTTTAAGTAAATGGAAGTGTATAGAATAATTTCGGCCCTTACAGTGCAAATGAATTATAAAATGTAAGTGTTTTTGTACTCATGGATTAATATAATTGTAAGCTCTATGTTGTACGTTCCTTGACATTTGCAGAAGTTTTTCATTGTTATATTTCCATCAAAATATGTTCTTTCTGTCTATATTTACTTTACAAAAATAAATATTAATATTAAATGTGTTCTTCCCATTTTCTTATAATTTGTTAAGCACCCTCATTACAATAAAGTTACCGTGTTATGTATAAATACAGTAGCTGGCATTATCACTTTACTACATAAAAAATCGCATTCAGTCCAGCCTTATGCCATATTTTAATCAGGAAACGGAAATTGGTATATCCTTGAGGAGAGGTCATAAAAATCAAAAGCAAAAAAGGATCTTTGGAAAATTACATACTTAGATGTCTTGCAACATCTTGCGCGACAAGAAAATCTTGTAATAGTAGTAGATATTGTATGATTTTATGTGCAATGCATTTATTGAAGACCCAAAAATAAAACTCTCTTTCAGTAACATGTTGTATGTAGTGTAATAGGGGTACTAATGTGTGTGCATTACATTTGATGTAGCTTGTTTGTAGAAAGGTTTATTTACAATCTTGGATTAATATTACAGGGAGAGTTTTGAGTTGTTATTCATGTCCATGACTGATGTTTCAAGGATTATTTATACTAAAAGGTTCGAGGTTTGATGAATTATAAGATAAGCAATTGCTGGCCATTAGACTCATTACTTCATTAGTGTCAAGTAGCGTTGCTTTCAACTTGCTATCAGTTTTAGCTCGCCCTAGGAGAGCTTATGGAATCACACATTCTGTCCGTACGTACGTCCGTCCGTTTGCACGATAACTCTCGAACGCAATGACGGAGGTTGACCAAACTAAGCATAAACA